>QOVD01004512.1:2040-13169 GCA_003521225.1 Tuber microsphaerosporum | reverse complement strand
GCCACTACTTCACCGATAGCCCGGACCTACAGAAGGCCATTGACGAGAAAGGGGTTGCCGACCGTGTGCGAACGCTAAGCGAGGGCAGCGAAGCGAAAGCGGGGAAGGGGAGGGAGAGTAACCGTGAACCCCCTAGACAGAGACTGCCCGAGAGCAATGCCATCAGGAGGGGAACAGAGGGGAGAGGGTTGAGAACGCGTCACCCTCCTAGGCAGCTAGGCCATCAGAAGAGGGGAGAGGGAGGAGGGTGGTTGACGATGATATCTCATGGTGTTGAGATTTCAATCGCCGGAGGTGGAGAGGAGATCGTTCGTGGTTAACTACTTGTCTCCCATGGCCCCTTTATATAGGCGTTCCTCCCACAACCCTAACCCTGGTAACTCATACCCTTGAGTCACGCGACCTCATGACTTGTAGTGAGTCATGTGCAAAATCCCTCAGCTGACTTCTAACAAGTTAACTGCTCAACATACCTAAACCAATCATAATTCAAATAACAAGTCATGTGCGCAACTCGCCTCACATGAGTGAAACCCATGACTTGTAATGTGAGTCATGTGCAAATCTCATAAATCATATGACCACAATCGTGGTCATTTGAAAAATATCAACCAATAATATTATAACGATGACATCGCAAGTGCGAGTCATGTGAAAGAAATCACAAACCTATCACTCATAACTCTGTGTCATGTGAAACCATATTCCTCGCTTAGCCAGGTTTCTGACATTACTTCCCTTCTTCCCTAGTATCGGTCCCTCGATGCCTATTTCACAAGTTCCATCAACTAGTTCCCTAGACGTCTGAATTCCCTTTTAAGTCATCTATTGATGCTTTCCTCATTTTTCCAAGATGTCCTTGCCATTCCCATCATCATGTTTCCGACCTCGAGCAACCTCATCTTGTCCAAAATGGTCTTTTGCTGATTGTGGATCGTCTCGTCTTACAGTCGTATCATCTTCTCAAGGTGTTCGTTTCGTCGTAGCACACCCTCAATTTGCCTGTGCAGGCTGTCGACGTCCGGGACCGTTTCTTCTCTTTCCCTTCTCTCTTCCTCCTTTTTCTCGCCCCTCTCTCTCTCCAGTCGGGTCCTCACGGCTTCCATCCTAGTCCTTATTCCCATATCTTTCCTTCCTAGCAGCCCTGAGCTCCCCTTAGTCCGGGATAAAATCCTGCTTTGAATTTGCCTATTTTATGGACTTGACAATTGTCCCTATAGCATGTATTCCAAGTATATATTTCGGCGTGGTTTCGCCGAGTTTTCCTTGGTTCGGTTGGAGGAGAAGGAGGAGGTGTCGGTGCCCATTCGTAGGGCGTTGAGGATACTGTCGTTAAGTCGGCACTGTGTTTTGGTGGTTTCTTAGGGAAACAATTCCCTATCTTCTCGCTGATGTGGACTTGACATTAATTGTTGTAACAGCCCGTCCACGATAGGCTGAGATGTTCATTTTGTTCCATCTTCCGCTTGGCCTCTAGCTGGTCTGCATCCAGCTCTGATTCTGGTTGACCAGAGTATGGTGGACGAGTAGGCAGAAATGGGCCGAAGCTGCGATTGCCATAATTGCCCCATCCTTCTTCAGCCTTGAGTGGTGCGGCGGTTGGTTGCGGGGACTCCACTTCCACACATTCTTGGTTTATCTGGGTAGCGGGAGTGGAATCGTTGAATTGGGAGCTTGGCATTGTGGAACTAGTCTGCGGAGTAACAAGTCTTGTCGTTCTCTGGTGAATATCCTGTCCACTTGGCTTGATATTGCAAGTGGTTTTGATACACTCGAGAGTCGATGATTTCTTCGAGTTTGTATTTGGTTTCTCCATCTATCTCAATAGACGGAGGAGAAGTTTGGATTTGAGAGGGGAATCTGTTATCTTAGTATGGTTAAAGGATTAAGATGTGGAATGTGTCGTGTATCTTCATCGAAGGTGGCAGAGCCAGCTTATAAGCACTGCTGCCAACCTTTGCCACTATCTTGAATGGCCCAAATTTCTTGTAATCCAGTTTCTTCGATGGTCTCATAGTCCTGATGTTGCGTGGCAAAGACCAAAACTTGTCTCCTGATTTGAGATTGGGATCGGGTTTTCGATGTTGATCGTAAAATTCTTTTTGTCGTAATTGTGCTGCCACCATCTCACTTTGTAGTGTGTCGTGTAATTCCTTCATATCGTCTGTTGATATTTTCTTCGTTTCCATCAGATAACCGATTGTTGTGTATTCGGGGTTGATTCCGCAGTTTGCATAAAATGGTGTCGTTTTTATCATTTCCTGATAGCCATTATTGTATGCAAATTCTGCCAGCGATAATGCCTTGTACCAATCATCCTGTTGGTAATTGATCTATGCTCGGAGGTATTGTTCCAATATGGCATTGGTCAGTTCTGTCTGTCCATCCGTCTGTGGATGTAATACCGTGCTGAGTGGTTGTTCAATTGCCATCTTCATGGTGGTGTCCTTTCACAAGTCTGATGTGAAAAGTGTGCCTCGATCCGTGATGATCTCTCGCGGAATTCCATGTAATCGAACTATTTCTCGCAGAAATAGATTTGCGAACTGCTGAGCGTCTAGATCCTTTCGGCAAGGTATGAAATGACTCATTTTGGTCAGGCGGTCAATGACAACCAGAATGGTGTCACAATCGTTTGATATTGGCAGATCCGTAATGAAATCCATTGCTATCGACTTCCATGGTCGATCAGGTGTCTTGTTCAGGTGTAGCAAACAATAGGGTGCATGTCGTATCACTTTTGTCCGTTGACATGTGTCGCAATTCTTGACGTATCGTTTGATCGTTTCTCTCATATTTGGCTAGTAATATTTGCGGTATATGAGCTCGGTAGCTTTCGCTGTTCCTCCGTGTCCTGCTTGTGGGACATCGTGGTGATTGTAGATAAGGGTGGTCCTGAGCTTC
The DNA here is from genome assembly GCA_003521225.1 of Tuber microsphaerosporum. Classification (NCBI taxonomy): domain Eukaryota; kingdom Fungi; phylum Ascomycota; class Pezizomycetes; order Pezizales; family Tuberaceae; genus Tuber; species Tuber microsphaerosporum. Next base: position 10,265 of record QOVD01004512.1, on the reverse strand, counting down.
TCGTGGTCTGGTATTCATATCTTTCCTTGATACCATAGGTATTTGTCCTTCCATTGGCATAGCCCAAGTGCTACCCCTTTTATCTCCTTCTCTCCCTTGTCTAAAGCTTTCTTGATTTGTTGTATGTATTCGTCCTTTTTGCTTGCCTCTTGTATTTTCCCTTTGTCTATGTCCCAGAATTCCACTAGTTTCATTTCGTTGATTTCTTCCCAATACTATTCCTTCGGAAGTAGTATTTGAGGGGTGTTGATGAGCCTTGGATCTCCTCCCATTTGTAGGTCTCCAGCTCTTTGGATGAGTGCATCCGCTTTCCCCTTCTCCTTTCCTGGTTGGTCGTAAATCTTGAAGTCAAAATAAGGTATTCGTAGTTCCCATCGTTTTTGTCGATCGCTGAGGTTCTTTGCTGTCATAAAGGTACCCAAGTTCTTGTGGTCCGTCATAACTCTAACTTGGTGTTGGCATCCTTTGACATATCGTCTCTATTCTTCCAAGGCTTTGATTACTGCCAATACCTCCTTATTGTGGATGACTTAATTGATCTCGGCATCCTTCATGGTTTTTGATTGGAAGACCATGGGCCTCTATCTCCCATCCGGTCCTTGTTGCGAAAGTATTCCTGAACAGATGTATTTCAATGCCTCTGTCTCGATCATTGTTGGTCTATCAGGGTCGTAATGAACCAAGACTGGTGACGTGGTGAGTTTCCTCTGAAGTTCTACGAAGGCGGCTTGTTCCTTGTCTCCCCATTCCCATTTCACGGTCTGTTTGGTTAGCTGATAGAGGGGTTTAAAGGTTCTGCTGAATCCTTCTATGAAAACGTGGATAGAAGTAGCAGAAACCGAGGAAGCATTGTATTTCCTTGACTTTTGTTGGTGCTGTCCATTCCCATATAGCGCTGATCTTGACAGGGTCTCTTTTGATGCCGTCTTTGTTGATGATAAATCCAAGGTATTCCGCTTCCTTTTTGTGGAATTCACATTTGGAAGTGTTAACCTTCATTCCGGATTCATATATTTCTGCCAAGCAAATGGCGACATCGTTTCGGTGTTTTTCCAAGGTATTGGAGTATATTAGGACATTGTCCAGATATACTATACAGCAGATATCGATATATCTCCTGACCATGTTGTTGATCCATTTTTGAAACGCTGCTGGTGCATTAGTTAGCCCAAATGGCATTACCAAGTATCGTATGTTGCCAATTTGCTTGAAAACATCGTTTTCCAATCATCGCCTTCCTTAATCTTGACATTGTGGTAGGTGTCCTTGATGTCGAGTTTTGTGAAATATTTGGCGGTGTTGAGCCGGTCCAGTGCTTCGCTGATGAGTGGTAGTGGATATTGATCCTTTTTGGTGACTTGGTTTAATCCTCGATAATCCACACATAGCCGAAGTTTTCCGTCCTTCTTTTTGACGAATAGTATGTGTGACGCTAAGTCCGTCCATACTTCCCGTATTCATCCCCTTCCAAGGTTCTGATTGATATACCGTCATAGCTCGTCCTGTTTGTCTGCGCATAAGGGATATGTCTTCTTCGTTGGGACGTTTTCTCCATCCTTCAGGTTGATTTCCGGGTCGACTCCTGGTCGGTGCGGTGGTAGTGCAGTTTTTTCTTCTTTTTCAAAGGACTCTATTAAATAATCGTATTCCTTATGAACTATCTCCTCAAGTGTCTTTTGTTCGTTGGCTTTCTTGTTTTGGATCACAAATTCTGTGCTGATATTAACTGCTTCCAGTCTCATCTCGTTCTTGATCTAGCTTCTTTTAATGATGCCGGTAGTTTCTCCTCTCCGATAGAAGTGGCCAAATGTCTTACCCGAGATCTCGCTTATCTCAATCCTTTGTTTTAGCACACTAGCTTCCTTGCTAATATCTGTTTTAGTTTCCGTAATGCCAAATCCGTGGTCGCTTCTCTCGGTTTCGTCTAGTGAAGCTAGTTGGTATAGCTCCCTGCCGTTGATCTTTTCAATAATCAACGGTGTGATTCGATTTCCTTTTCGTACAGTGTATTCGGTAGTTCCTTGGTTGATCATTACTACCTTCACTTTGCCCGTATAATCAGCATCTATAACTCCCGCATGGGTGCTGAGTCTGTGCCGGACTGCGAGACCACTGCGTGGAGCTATACATCCATAAGTGTTATAAGGTAGCCCAATGGCTATTCCAGTTCCCATCGTTGTCTGCCCCTGAGCTGGTTGCTGACATCTTCGTTTGCGTACAGGTCACTTCCTACTGGCTTAACCAATCCCTTCAGAGGCATTCTCGCTTCGTTGGTCAATCGTTTGACCTTGACACACTTGTCAATGCTGGCCTGGACTTCAGATAACTTGGTGATCAAGTTTTCTTCCTGGGCTTCCCCTTCCGGTACAGCATACGCAACAGGTTGACTCTTCAAACACCATGTTGTGCATTGTTCGCTGTTGAAGGTATTCTTCTTATCGTTCGAATCGATAGTCAGATTATGCATTTGTATCCATGGCATTCCCAAGATAATCTCATTGTTTTGCATATTTGCCACTAGGAGAGTTCCTAATTCCTTATGGCTATTGACGTCTATAGGTACTTTCGCAACATGGGTGACTGGCTCCATGCTACTTGGCTTCTTATCCGCTAGGTAAATATCTCTCGGTTTCTGAGCTCTTGTTGTCGGGATCCCGTGTCTTTCGCATATCCACTTGTCGATAAAGTCTTCTGTTGCTCCCTAGTCGATCATTGTGTTGATCGTGACTGTTTCCATTTTTCCGTGAAGTATGACCTTCACCATAATGTGATTGATTTCGTTTTCGAGTGATTCCGTATAGTTTAGTGCCGCGTAGTAGTTTGCCAAAATGATGGATTTCACTTCGGGTCTGTCCCTTAGATCATCTCTTACTGGGGACTTTCTTCATTTCCTAATTGCTCAGGTTCCCTCTCAACTTCTATTTCCCTGATCTTGGGTCTGGTTCCCCATGGTGGTCGTCGTTGACTTTGTCTGTTTCTTTGCTGACTAGTATAGTCTCGTCCGTCTTTTGCATTGTTGTAGTCTTTTGCGTGGTGATTTCGTTTTCCACATTTGAGGCATAGTTGTTCACTAAGTCTCCTCCTGAACTCATTGTTGGGTAGCCTCCAGTTAGGCTACCTTCGTGTTGCATCGAGGTACATCGGGTCTCCTCTTTGGTCATTAATGTTTAGCCTGAATGTGCCGTCCTGGTTTCTTGGTACCTCAGGAGCACGGTTTGATGTGGTTCTTTGTTGTATGCTGCTGACAAAGTTGATGAGATTTTCCTTCCTGATAGCCCAGTTCGCAAGGTTTTCGACATCGTCGGTTTCGTAATTGTCCTATCCCCATGGGGCCTGCAGCATACGGTTGATTCCTATAAGAAATATTCGTTGCATTATTTGATCGTCCTATTCAGCGTTGTCAGCTGTTAACCACTATTCATTCCAGTAGTCTTTTATGTCTCTTTTTCCTTGGGTTATCTCCTCGATCTTGGTTCTTACTGAAATTTGTGCGTCGACGTCGGCAATCTGTCTTCAGAGCGCATCCAGGAATCGGGTCCAGGTGTACCAATTTTCTGTTTTTCTTCCTTCCGCATCTGGTGAAATCTATTTTCCTGCTGCACCCCCCAGTAGTGATTTTGTGTATATCACATTTTCCCTGCCTGTGGTAATGCTTGTTGCATCATAGTACAAGTTGCATTGTGCTATAAATGTTCGTAGTGACTCTCGTTCCCGTTTGAATTCGGGTAGTGGATTGACCTTCAGTCTCGAGGTCCTCTCGCCACCTCGGGCCAGCTGTACAATTTGTCATAGTTGGTCTTCCGTGAATCCTGTCAGTTGAATCGCGGGCGTAGAGCTGCCGGCTAGGGGGTGGCTTGGTCCGTCCTGGGCAGCTGGTGCTCGGGCTAACATTGTGTTTCTCCTAGTTCTGGCCGGTGATGCTGTTCCTTCTGATCCTTCCTCGGATCCTGATTCTGGTAATATTGGGTTTCCGGCCATTAATGCTCCAACTGATTGTTGAAATGCTTCTCCTAAAGTATCTGTGTTGAATACTCATTCTGCTAGTGGGTCTTTGGCTAGTTCCGAGGTCTTGTCTGTTTGTTAGGTGCTGCGATAAGGTGCAACCAAATGTAACAATCCTTTTCTCCGGATATTACTTGCATCTGGTAACAACTCTGAGACTCGTGTGCACAACTTTGATAGCCGAACACTCTTGCTCCTATCATATAGTCGGCAACTCGCTAAGAGACACTTCTCTTTATTCGCCGGGAATCTTGATAGCAAAGATCATTTGAATTGATAGTATATGAAAGTACTTAGATGGTTGCGTGAGGAACTAACTACTCGTCTCCCATGGCCCCTTTATATCGGCATTCCTCCCACAACACTATCCCTGGTGACTCATACCCTTGAGTCACGCGACCTCATGACTTGTAGCGAGTCTTGTGCAAAATCCCTCAGCTGACTTCTAACAAGTCAACTGCTCAACATACTTAAACCAATCATAATCCAAGTAACAAGTAATATGTGCAACTTGCGTCTCATGAGTGAAACCCATGACTTGTAATGTGAGTCATGTGCGAATCTCATAAATCATATGACCACAATTGTGGTCATGTGAAAAACATCAACTAATAACATTATAACGATAAAATCGCTGGTGCAAGTCATTTGAAACAAATCACAAAGCTATGACTCATAACCCTGAGTCATGTCAAACCACATTCCTCGCTAAGCCAGGTTTGTGACACTCAGTAGCACTTCTAAAGCCGAAAAATCTAACCAGCAATCCTTATTGTTCCTATACAGTAAAGTATAAGCTTAGAATTATATCATACTAGAATTCAAAATGCTTACCTTGTGGTCCTAAACGATTTTGTCAACCCACTCAAGTGGAGGTAGCGAAGCTTTTTCCACTTCTGGCAACAAATCATTAACAATGGCGAAAGGAAGAATGTTAGGGGTAGCCGATAGTGGAGGCTATAATATCGGACTAAGCCTAGGTAGGTATCTTCAGAGATTTGTCTAAGAAGGCTCGTAGGTAATTATCTCTCATGAGAAGTGAGTGATGTAAAATAAAAAGATAATTGAGTAAGATAAAGATTTGTAGCATGATAACTTTTTATATTGATAAGATCTCTTCTCCAGTGCTTGATGATACCACTAACTATCCGGCGAGACCCTGTCTACTTATAGTATTTCCGAGAGTACTTCTTACTCCTATACTAGCGAAGTACCTTCCTGACTCCGTCTTGTTTTTATGAATGTGCAAACATCCTTTGACCCTGAAGACTCGCACACCATTCAGCTAAATCCATTGCTAAGTTAATTGTTCTTCCAATTACTTGCATTCGATCTCTGCGCTGTATGAACTTATTCTGTATATGCAGCCTGGCTCACTATCATACCAGTAGTTCCTTCCGCTCATGTTCTGATCAAGATTTCTCATGCCGGGTAATGATATACTTACTTCTTACGAAGTATATTGCATATGTTAGTTGGTCTATCTTTGGAGTGCTATAACTTCCTAACCAACAAATGAAACTTCTCTGTCTGACTTCGTACTAATAGAGTGCCAGCTCTTATATAGAAATTAGTGAAAACCTCTCGGTCGCATCCCTCATATCAAGATACCAAGGTTGATTTGCAACCATGACATAGTAATAATAACTATGACGGCAATGTAGGTTGAACATGTGATCATCGGATATACTACTATTGATTAAACCGTTTAGCCAATGTCGGGACCGCAGGGGTATGATGGCCATATTTATGAGGTCTGTACTCAGGGGTCTGTGTGCTCGGAGGTCTGTGCCCTGAATTCCAGTATTTCATACATGGGCTTCCAATGTGCCTAACACGAGCTCACTCTTTAATGTTTCGCCTCGAATACCTTTTATTTTTAACTAAATTCAATTTTATTCTAACTTCCTTTTTGAACTCGAAGTAGTAGGGTAAAAAACCTCTTGCGTTTGCTTGTCCACATGAGGAAAACCTTTCCTAATTCATTCAACATCGGCCAGTCCGGGCATATCTGGGTTCTGCCTGTCATACCCTTCCACTATTTCCTGAGCATTGGTTTACCCTTCTGGGGGTTCCCAAGTATTCTAATCCTTCGCAAACCCCTTCCATTTTACAAAATACCGAAGTTCTATGAATGTTCGGTTTTCTCTTCCCACCTTTCTAGTGTAAGTGATTCTCTCACTTTTAACTATTCTTTCAACTTCCTATTCGAGATCTCCCTCAACATCCTCTGGTTCTCTAGGTGGTTGTTCCCTGGCCTCCAGTTTTGAGGTTCGGTAGGATTCCAGTAACGATATATGGAACACAGGACGTATTTTCCATGATGGGGAGATTTCGAGTTTGAAGGCTCAGTTGCTCTTCTTAACTTCCAACACCTTGAATAGTCCGTGAAGCTTCGGGCTTAGTTTTTTCGTTGGTCGCTTAGTTCGTAGGTTCTTTGCGTTTAGCATTACTATGTCCCTAATTTTAATATCCGCTTACTGTTTTGCTTTCCGGTCAAAATAACTGCCCATGTATTCGCGAGTTTTCTCCAATGCCGTTTTGGTCCGTTGGTGTATATTCTGCATCCAGTGCGCATAGAGTCCTGCTCCTGGATTCTGAGCTTCCCTTTCCTTCATCTATTCTGTCTATGGGTGGAACCCGTAATTGGCGTAGAAGGGTGACAACCCATGGGCGGTTGTAGTGGAGTTGTTACACGTATGTTCCGCTACTGGTAACAGCTGATACCAATCGTCCTGATCAAAGTTGACAAAGTTGCGTAAGTAACCTTCTAGAGTATGGTTGGTTCTTTCCGTTTGTCCGTCGGTCTGCGGGTGGTAACCTGTTGACATTTGTGTTTAATGCCAAGCGATTTGCACAAAGATTCCCAAAATTCCCCTGAGAACTTAGTATCTATATCAGATATTATCTTGGTGGGGAGCCCATGAAGTTTCCAAACTTGTCGTAGGAACGTATTTGCCACGTCCTTGGCTGTTTCGTTTTCCCTTAAGCCTATGAAATGGGCCCTTTTGGTGAACCGGTCTACTACTACCATGATCTGGGTATCTCCTTGGGATTCTGGTAGGTGGGTAATGAAGTCCGTGGAGATAGATGTCCATGCGGCGAAAGGAACTTGTAGTGGATGTAGTAACCCATACTTTGCATGTCGTGGCGACTTATTTTGCCGACATTCGTCACATGACCTCACATAGTTGTTAATCCAAGGGGTGAGTCCATTCCAGTAGAAGTCTCGGGTGACAATTTCAATGGTTTTTCTTGCCCAAAATGCCCAACTACTCGCAAGTCATGGCATCCTTTGGCGATTGTGGTTTGTAGCGCTTCATTGTCAGGAATATACAAGCGGTTCTTGTAGTAGAGTAACCCCTGTTTCCTATGCCAGTTCTTGGGTGGTTCCTTCTCTTCAGCCTCCAACCTGTTTAGTTCCTTCTGTCTACTCATCCTTTCCTCTTCCTTTCCTCCTGCTGTCAATACTTCTGTGATGAAGTCTGTGTTAAACGCCTTCATTTCTACTTGGGATAGAATAGCGTTTGACATCATAAGATGTTCTTGCATTAACCGTGGGTGACTCCGCATGTCTTCGATATCGAAGTATTCCTTGTTTCCTTTTTCCGCTTGTAGGAAACATACCATGGGTGGGAAGTCCAATACCTCAATGGTTCACTTAGGGGAGAGATTGGTACTTCTGAATCCTTTGTCCGATCTTTCCGTCTCCTGAAGGCTATCTACCTCCATCATGTCTGATGTGTCAATTTTCTCTATTATGAGTTACGCTATTCGGTCACCTGGTTGAATCCGACAATCAGCCCTACTGTGGTTTACCATAATGACCTTGATTTCTCCTGTGTAGTCTGCATCAACCACACTCCCATTTATTGCGATACCTGTTTTGCTGACCAATCCACTTCGCAGAGCAATTCTTGCGTAGGTGCCTTTTGGCAGTCCAATCGGTATCCCAGTCTCTGCCAATACTTGGCCTTTAACGATCCTTCCCTCCGGGCGATACTTGCAGCAGGTAACAAGTCCGAGATTCTTGTACACTACTTCGATAGCCGAACACATTTGCTCCTATCGTGTAGTCAAGAACTCGCTAAGAGACACTTCTCTTTTATTCGCCAGGAATCGTGATAGTAAAGATATCTTGAATTGATAGTATAAGAGAGTACTTAGATGGTTGCGTGAGGAACTAGCTACTTGTCGGTTTTTTTTTTTTCTTTTTTTTTTTT
>QOVD01004511.1:9185-38374 GCA_003521225.1 Tuber microsphaerosporum | reverse complement strand
CCTCACCGAGCCCCCTACGCCTGCTCGCCCCACCCCAGGACCCAGCGGCCCCCTCCCGAAGGTTGTCCCATTGTCCTTCCCCTCCTTCTCGAATCAGGGCGGTGCCCACTAATGCGGTTAAACGCCGCAAAGTCATCATCCAAGACTAAAATTTCCTTTGTCCAGCACAACCTCCTGGGGAGTTGCATAGTGTTCCTCGCCCTGTTCAATAGCTTTACAGAGCTAGATTGCCCTGTTGATATTGTTGCGGTCCAAGACCCTCCTGTTAAGTTTGGCCGCCTTCCTTCCTTTTCTGGCTTTAAAGTTTTTTCTCCTACCTCTCCTGAGTCAATTAAACCAAGGGTCGCCACCTATGTTTCAGATGCAGTTTTAGAAAGAGCCTCTGTTTTACCCGTTGTCTTTGGCTCTGATAGTTATTTTTCCCTTGATTTGTTTTTGGATTCCCCCCCGAAGGGCTCTGCCAACAGGTGGAGGATCTCCAATTGTTATAATAATTTTGTTCGCTCGGGAGGTGTCCCTTCTGTTACCCCCTCCACAGTCTTTAAGAAATTTGCTTTTCCTGTACTTGTTCTTGGTGACTTTAATGTCCATCACCCCACCGCAGATCCCCTCAGGCATTTCAATCAGGCTGAAATGTCACGTTCCTCCCCCTACTTTGATCTAGCAGCTTCCTTGGACTACTCCCTGTTGAATGTCCCTGGGGTCTTTACTAGATACTCCTTTGATGCCCACGCCAGACCTGGCGTCATTGATCTTTTGTTTGCGAATTTGTTTCTTTCGAGACTGGTTAAGGTGGAGTGGTCTACCCCCCTCCCCTCTACTTGCTCGGACCATGTTCCTTGTTTGATTTCTTCTGATTTTTCCCCTTTTCGGCCTTCCCCTCCAAAGCCTGACTGGGTGAGACTGGACTGGGACGGCGCATCCGCCATCCTAGACAGAACCCAAGTCACCGTACCCATCCCCTCCCCCACGGTGGGACAGCTCAACAGCTGGTTCGATACCAATTTTGCAAGAGTCCAGGAGGCCCTTCGCACGAACGTTCCCTTTTCCCGCCCCTCTCCCAGGGCTAAGCCCTGGTGGTCCCCCCTTTTGTCCTCCCTCACAAGAGCTTACCATACCGTGTCCAAGCGGGCCCGCAAAGCCAATCTGATCGGTGACCCCATTCCTCCTGCTGTAGCCCAGACTGCTAGGACCGTCTACTTCAAGGCCATTCAACAAGCCAAGAAGAAGCACTGGGACACTTTCCTCGCCGACACCAACGCTCGCTCAATATGGCACGCAAGACGTGCCCTCTCCGGTACACCTTCGGTTAGATTCCACTCCTTTCCTGGCGCCAACTCTCCGGCACCGATCAACGAAGCGCTCCTGAACCACTTCTTCCCTCCGAGGCCTGTTCCTGGAAACCCCCGGTTCGCCATCCTAGATCCCAACGCCCCCCCGATAACCAAAGAGGAGGTAGGCACAGCGCTTAGAGCCTGCTCCCCTTCGTCGGCCCCTGGCCCAGACACTATCCCCTACTCGGTGTGGAAAAAGGTCCACTCTAAGTACCCGCTCCTTATCCCGGCCCTTCTGTCCCCACTCTTGGCTCATGGCCACCTCCCTGCCTCCCTCAAGGAAGCCGACGGTGTGATCCTGGACAAGCCTGGAAAGGGTTCCTATCAGTCCCCGGCCTCTTTTCGGGTGATTGTCCTTCTCAAAACCTTTTCCAAGATCCTTGAAAGAATCGTCTGTTGAAGACTTGGAAGGCTAGCCCGTTCCTTAAGGCTCATACACAGGGATCAATGCGGATCCCTCCCTGGCATATCCAGGCTCGATGCAGCAGCTACCCTCGCGCACGAAGTCCGCACACTGCAGGCAGATCGGTGCTTCAAGGTTTCCACCCTCTTCCTGGACATCAAGGGGGGTTTTGACAACGTCGACTCCGCAGTCCTTTCTTCCAAATTACAATCCCTCGGGACCCCCATATATCTGGTAAAGTGGGTATCTTCTTTTCTACACGGGCGGCAATGTCGCCTCCTTTTCCAAGGGTCCCCCCGGACGTCCCTCCCTGTCTCGGTTGGTACTCCTCAAGGGTCGCCTCTCTCGCCTCTTCTCTTGGTGATTTACGTCTCCTCAATGCATCTCACCATTCCCCGTGGTCTGGTCCTCTCCTACGTGGATGACTTCGCCATCACAGTCTCCTCCCCCTCCTACGGGGAAAACGTCTCCCTCCTAGCAGGACACTACCGGACGCTCTCCGCCATAGGTGCCAAGCTGGGCGTCCATTTCTCAATTCCCAAAATCGAGCTCATCCACTGGCATACCTTGCGGCAGAGGGGCCTCGTTTCCTCTTCCCCCGTAATTCTTGGCGACTGCTCCGTTCCCCCTGCGACCTCTCTTAGATGGCTAGGCTACTGGTTCACACCTACCCTGTCCACCTTCCCTCACTTCAACAAAAGACTCGCCTTAGCGAAAGGTGCCTTCGCGGTTATCCGGTCACTCGGCTCGCCTTCCAAAGGCATCCCGCCTTTCCTCTATCACCACCTCGCTATGGCGGTTATCCGCCCTGTGCTCCTTTATGGGGCTGACCTTTTCGTCCCTGGTTCGAAGAGGTTAGACAAGATGGAGGTATTCTGGAGAAAAGTGCAGAGGTGGTCCACCTCGTGATTCTCCTCTACCCCCACTGGCATCCTAGCTTTGGAATCGTGCCTTCCTCTCGTCGTCCTTCTCGCCGCCCATCAGCGCTGTCTAGTAGGTCTGCGAATCTCATGGCTTCCTCCCTCTGCCAACCCGGCAACCGCCAGGCTACACCCCTCGTTTCCTACCCTAGATGACTGGAGGACCCCCACCTCCGCCCGCCAGTATGCAACCAGGCTGCCGCCGAACTACCTCCCACTCAACTGGGCCACCGCACCGACCAGGTGCAGAAGGCACCTCCCCCTCGACGCGATTGTTCACGACGCCTTCGCGGCGCTCAACTCCTCCGTGTTCCTCCCTGTGATTAGGACCGACCTGCTGGACACGGCCTTCGGCCTTCCAGACCCCCTCTTGATGTCCAAGGCCAACAAGCGCCTCAAACTGCTTCTCAGGCGTTCCCTTCTCTCCTGCTGGAGAGTGAGCTTTGCCCCTCCCACCTACTATACCTTCGCCCGTTCTCTCTCGCCCCACCCCCTCCAAGGTCTCCCTCGCTTTGTCGCTGGGAGGTTACACCAAATGAGGGCCGGGAAGAGCTACCTTGCAGGATATCCTTCCTGGTATAACGACGATGCCCCCACCATATGTCCCCAGTGTGGGACCGAGGTGGAAGACCTCCAACACGCCATCCTGTCATGCCCCTCGAGATCGGAAGCTCGCTCCCTTTTCCTCCCAAGGGATCTGTCGCTGGACTCCTCATCACCGCTGTGGGACTCCGCCTCTCTCCTTAAAGGCCTGGCTGGCTACGTTCTCTCCACCGCCACGGGCTTCCCCCCCGGAATGCCCCCTTACCCGGTCCCGCTACCGCCGATCGTCCCATCCATCACCACGCCAGCGACTCCCAGTAGGGGTCCACGGCCAAAGCTTTTGCCTTCGAGTAACCTCTTAGAAGGCATCACAGACACGAGAGCCAGAGCGTTAATGATATGTAATGCCACGGTAGTGTTTTAGTTTTACCTAGTGTTTTTGTTGGTATGAAAGCGCTATAGTATGTTCTTGTTGGCTGTTAAGTTTTGTTCTTCGGCAGTATACTTGTTTTTGTTACCTTTATCAAGCGCGTGTGGGTTCGACGCGATGGAGGTTTAGTATTTTGCTTTTGGGTTTTGGTTTATTTTTTATGTTGCGTGATTGTGGGTTTTGTTTTGGCCATATCTGATGATGCATGTTATTTCTTGTACCTTAAAACAACGAATATATGATATAAAAAAAAAAGAAAAAAGAAAAGAAAAAAGAAAAAAGAAAAAAAAAAAAACCGACGAGTCGTTAGTACCGGACTTGTATGTGGGTTTCCGCTCCTGTCGGGCAGGGTCAGAATGTTTTTAGCAGAGAGGTAGTACGGGATGGACAGTGGGTTTGGAAGCGCACAGGGTCTTTGGGGTCATAGCTGATGCTGCACACCCTTTTTATTCCATAGTGGGTCTTGTACTGTAAGCCTTTAAACGAAAATAAAGAGTGATATAAAAAAAAAGAAAAAAAAAACTGACGAGTATTTAGTTCCTCGCGCAAGCATCTAAGTACTTTCTTATACTATCAATTCAAGTTGTCTTTACTATCACGATTCCTGGCGAATAAAGAGAAGTGTCTCTTAAGCGATATTCTTGACTACATGATAGGAGCAAGTGTGTTCGGCTATCAAAGTAGTGTACAAGAACCTCGGAGTTGTTACCTGCTGCAAGTATCACCCGGAGGGAAGGATCGTTACATGTGGTTGCGTCTCTTCGCAGCACCTAACAAACAGACAAGACGTCGGACCAACACGAGGACCCACTAGCGGAAGCAGTATTCGACACAGAAAATTTAACCGAAGCACTTCAACAATCCGTTGGAATATCAAGGGCCAGAAGCCCAGTATCATCAGAAGAAGGATCCCCGGAAGAATCTGAAGGAACAGTATCACTGGCCATTACAAGAAGGAACACCATGTCAGCACCAGCACCAGCTGCACAAGGAGGGCCGAGCAATCCCCCAGTGGGCGGCCCAGAAACGGCAATACAACTGGCAGGATTCACGGAAGAACAACTACCACAAATCCTCCAATTAGCGCAAGGCGGCGAAAGGAACACAAAGCTGAAAGTCAAACTACCACCTGAGTTCAAAGGCGAACGAGAGTCACTGCGGACCTTCATAGCACAATGCAACTGGTACTATGAAGCGGTGAACATCACCACAGACAGAGAAAAAGTGGCATATGCAAAGTCACCACCAAGGGGCGCGGCAGCAAAATGGATTACACCATATGCGGAAGGGAGGAAAACAGAGGACTGGACAACGTGGAGCCGATTTTTGGATTCCCTCCGAAGACAGTTCGCCGATATCGACCCGCAAAATTCAGCAAGAACCAAGATCGAAGAAATGACCCAAGGAAAACGAAATATAACCGAATACTAGAATGAATTCCGGTTAACAGCTGACGAAGCAGATTACGACGATCAAACAATGTAACGAATATTCCTCAAAGGAATCAACCGTACGCTGCAAGCGGCATGGGGACAAGACAATTACGAGACCGACGACATCGAAGACCTCGAGAACTGGGCTATCAGAAAGGAAAATCGCATCAACTTCGTCAATAGTATACAACAAGAAAGCACACCAACCCGCACGGTCGAAGTACCAAGAAACCAGGATGGCACATTTAGGCCAGCCATCAACGATCAAAGAGCAGACCCTATGGACCTCTATACGACCAGAAGACAACCCAACTGGAGGTTGCCCAACAACGAATTCAGAAGAAGACTGAGAGAGCAGCTATGCCTCAAATGGGGAAAGCCAAATCACTGAGCAAAAGATTGCAGCAATGCAACAGACGGACGAGACTATACTAGTCAACAACGAAACGGACAAAGTCAACAACGACCACCATGGGGAACCAAACCCAAGTTCAGGGAAATAGAAGTAGAGAGAGAACCCGAACAGGCGGGAAACGAAAAAAGTCCCTAGTAAGAGATGGTCTGAGGGATAGACCCTAACGGAAATCCATCATTTTGGCAAACTACTACGAGGCACTCAACTACACAGAAACACTCGAAAACGAAAACGATCATCTTATGGTGAAGGTCAGACTTCACGGAAAAAAGGAAACAGTTACGATCAATACAATGATCGACTCGGGAGCAACAGAAGACTTGATCGACCAGGGGATATGCGAGAAGCACGGGATCCCAACAACACAAGCTCAGAAACCGAGAGAAATTTACCTAGCGGATGGGAAGCCAGGCAGAATGGGGCCAGTCACCCATGTTGTGAAAGTACCTATCGACATCAATAGCCATAGGGAATTAGCAACTCTCCAAGTGGCGAATTTGCAAAACCATGAGGTCATCTTGGGAATGCCATGGTTACGAACTCATAATCCGAATATCGATTGGAACGATAAGAAGATTACTTTCAACTGCGAACAATGCACAACATGGTGTTTGAACAGTCCACCTGTTGCGTATGCGGTACCAGAAGTGGAAGCCCTGGAACCGAATTTGATCACCAAATTCTCTAGTGTTCAGGCCAGCATTTACAAGCCTGTCAAGGTCAAACGATTGACCAAAGGAGCAAGAATGCCTACGAAGGGATCGGTTAAGGCAGCAGGAAGCGACCTGTACGCAATTGAGAATATAAGCATACCAGCCCAGGGGCCGGTAACGATCGGAACAGGAATAGCCATTGGGCTACCTCACAACACTTACGGACGAATAGCTCCACGCAGTGGTCTCGCAGTCAAGCACAGACTCAGCACCAATGCAGGAGTTATAGATGCCGCCTATACGGGAGAAGTGAAGGTAGTAATGGTCAACCAAGGAGCTACCGAGTACACGGTACGAAAGGGAGATCGAATTGCACAGTTGATTATCGAAAAAATCAACGATGGAGAGCGATACCAACTAGCTTCACTTGACGAAACCGCGAGAAGCAACCACGGATTCGGCAGTACGGAAACTAAGGAAGAGACTAGTCAAAAAGCTAGTACGTCAAAACCAAGGATCGAGATAAGTGAAATCTCGGCTAAAGCATTCGGCCACTTCTGTCGGAAAGGAGAAACCACCAGGATCATCAAAAGAAGCTGGATGGGGAACGAAATGAGACTGGAAGTAGTCAATATCAGCACGGAATTGGCAATTCGGAACAAGAAAGCCAACGAACTAAAGGAACTAGAAGCAATAGTTCTGAAGGAATACCATTACCTAATGGATGTCTTCGAAAAAGAAGAAAAAACCGGACTAACGCCGTATCGACCAGGAGTCGACCTGGAAATCAACCTAAAGGACGTAGAAAAAGTCCCAACCAAGAAGATATATCCACTATGCACGGACGAACAGGATGAATTAAGACGATATATCAACCAGAACCTAGGAAGAGGATGGATACGAGAAGTATGGACAGACTTAGCATCGCTCATACTATTCGTCAAGAAAAAGGAGGGAAAGCTTCGGCTCTGCGTGGATTACCGAGGGCTTAATGAAGTTACCAAAAAAGACCGGTATCCACTACCACTCATTAGCGAGGCATTGTATCGGCTCAACACAGCCAAATACTTCACGAAACTCGATATCAAGGACACCTACCACAACGTTAGAATCAAGTAAGGCGATGAAAGGAAAACGACTTTCTCAAGTAAATTGGGAAGATACGAATACCTGGTAATGCACTTTGGGCTAACCAATGCACCTGCGGCATTCCAAAGATAGATCAACAATACGGTTCGAAGGTATATCGATATCTGCTGCATAGTATATTTGGAGTATGTCCTAATATACTCGGACACTTTGGAACAACATCGAAAAGATGTGGCCAACATCTTGGTGGACATATACGAAGCAGGAATGAAGGTCAAACCTTCCAAATGCGAATTCCACAAGAAAGAAGTTGAATACCTAGGATTTATCATCAACGAAGACGGCATCAAGACGGATCCCATCAAAACAAAAGCAATATGGGATTGGACGGCAACAACAAAGGTTAAGGAAGTACAATGCTTCCTCTGCTTTTGCAACTTCTATCGACGCTTCATAGAAGGATTCAGCAGGACAAGCAAATCCCTATACCGGCTTACTGAGAAAGTCGTCAAATGGAAATGGAGAGATGTCGAACAGACAGCATTCGAAGCACTACAGAGGAAACTCACCACGTCACTAGTTCTAGTCCATTACGACCCTGACAGGCCTACAATGATCGAGACAGACGCATCGAAATATGTCAGTGCTGGGATATTATCACAACAAGGACCAGATGGGAGATGGAGACCGACAAAAACGATGGGAACAACGAATACTTCAGTTCGACTTCAAGATATATTACCAACCAGGAAAAGAGAATGGGAAAGTGGACGCACTCACCCGAAGAGCGGGAGACCTACCAACGGCAGGAGATCCAAGACTCGTCAAAACCCCTCAAATACTACTTCCGAAGGAACAGTATTGGGAGGAAATCAAGGATTTGGAACTAGTGGAATTCCAAGACATGAACGAAGGAAAGATACAACAAGCGAGCCAGAAGGACGAATACATACAACAAATCAGGAATGCGTTGGACAAGGAAGAAAAGGAAATGAAAGGGGTTGCACTCGGGCTATGCCAATGGAAGAACGAACATCTATGGTATCAGGGAAAAATATGGATACCAGACGACGAAGGGCTCAGGACCACCCTTATCTACAACGACTACGATGTTCCACAGGCAGGACACGGAGGAACAGCGAAAACTACCGAGCTTATATGCCACAAATATTATTCGCCAAATGTGAGAGAAACAATCAAACCATACGTCAAAAATTGCGACACATGTCAACGAACAAAAGTGGTATGACATGCACCCTACGGACTATTACAACCAAACGAGGCACCTGATCGACCATGGAAGTCGATAGCAATGGACTTCATCACGGACCTACCGGTATCGAACGATTATGACACCATCTTGGTCGTCATTGACCGCCTGACCAAAATGAGTGATGTTATACCATCCCGAAAAGATCTAGACGCGCGGCAGTTTGCAAATCTATTTCTACGAGAAATAGTTCGACTACATGGAATCCCACGAGATATCATCACGGATCGAGGCACACTATTCACATTAGACTTGTGGAAGGACACCACAAGGAAAATGGAAATCGAAGGACGGCTCAGCACGGCATTTCATCCACAGACCGACTGATAAACAGTATGAACCAATGCCATATTGGAAGAATATTTACGAGCCTATATCAACTACCAACAGGACGATTGGTATGAGGCATTATGACTAGCAGAATTGGCATACAAGAATGGCTATCAGGAGAAGATCAAGACGACACCATTCTATGCAAGCTACAGAATCAACCCTGAATACGAAACAATTGGTCATCTGATGCAAATGAAGAAAATCTCGACTGAAGATATGAGGGAATTACACGACACGCTACAAGCGAGATGGTGGCAGCAGAATTACGACAAAAAGAATAGGTTAGGGGTAGCCGATAGCGGAACTATGATATTGGACTAGGCCTGGGTAGGGGTCTTCGGAGATTTGTCTAAGAAGGCGCGTAGGTAACTATCTCTCGTGAGAAGTAATTGAAGTAAAAAATAAAAGATAATTGCGTAAGAATAAGATTTGTGGCGTAATAACTTTTTGTATTGATAAGATCTCTTCTCCGGTGCTTTTTTCGTTTCTTGTAGCAAGGGAGGCACTTCGATATTTATATTCCGCGTCTCAGTGTTCGCGGGGTAACTAATAACTACTAACTAAAAAGTGCGAACACTCTCTGACCCTGACAACTGTTCAACTACTTGCTTAGCATTTTGAAGACATACACTTTTCATCTAATCGTGAGGGTGTGTCATTCTCTTCAACGATAGGTGTGCAGAGTTCTCGTAGTCCGAATAGGTACTAACGTTATAACTTTCTTCACAGAGCCATGTAAGGAGTGGCCAACTCCTTGGTCATCAAACCATTCAATGCGTATGAGTTCTTAGGCTGCATGCGCATTAGGTTTCGGGATGACTCTTACTTACAATCGCACCTATGGCTAATTGCGCGCAATGCCCCTCCCTTACTGACTAGCTCTGAGTGGGACCGTTGATCTCCACTATGCGTACCATTGTCTATTTTCCTTATGGGAAGATTTCGCCTAAGCGTCCACTCTTGTGTTTCCCTCAGCTCTCATAACTTTGAAGGCCTATAGCTTTATGCGACTTCGACCGATTTGGTTTGAACTAATTGCATAATTTTCGCTGGGTTCTCTTCTCATATATCCTGCGCACAGCATCCGGTCGGACGGACGGCCGCGACGTATATGGTGTTATTGCGAGTGGTCCCTGGAGGGACCTTCCTGAGTGCGAGTGCAACTACCACTGGTGTGGCAACGAACGTAGTGTTCCAACGTCGGGGCCGCAGGGGTATGATGGCTGTATTTTTGAGGTCTGTGCGCAGGGGTCTGTGCGCTTTGGAGGTCTGTGCGCTGGATTCCAGTATTTCATACATGGGCTTCCAATGTGCCTAACATGAGCTCCCTCCTTAAGGTTTTGCCTCGAATACCTTTTATTTATATAACTAAATCCAATTTATTCCAACTTCCTTTTTGAACTCGAAGTAGTAAGGTGAAAAGCCTCATGCGTTTGCTTGTCCACATGAGGAAAACCTTTCCTAATTCATTCACCTTCGGCCAGTGCCGGCATATCCGGGTTCTGCCTATGAAAACGTTCCACCATCTCCCGAGCGTTTGTTAGCCCTTCCGGGGGTTCCCAAGTATTCTCATCCTCCGCACATCCCTTCCATTTTACAAAATACCGAAGTTCCTTGAACGTTCGGTTTCGTCTTTCCACCTTCCTAGTATAAGTGATTATCTCACTTTTAACTATTCTTTCCACTTCCCATTCGAGGTCTCCTTCAACATCCTCAGGTTCTCTAGGTGGTTGTTCCCTGGCCTCCCGTATTGAGGTTCGGTAGGGTTCTAGTAACTATATATGGAATACGGGGTGTATTTTCCATCGTGGGGAGATCTCGAGTTTGAAGGCTCGGTTGCTCTTCTTAACTTCCAACACTTTGAATGGTCCGTGAAGCTTCGGGCTTAGTTTCTTTGTTGGTCGCTTAGTTCGTATGTTCTTTGCATTTAGCATTTCTAAGTCCCCAACTTTAATGTCCGGTTGTTGTTTTGCTTTACGGTCCTAGTATCGGCCCATATCTTCGCGAGTTTTATCCAATGCCGTTTTGGCCTGTTGGTGTATATTCTGCATCCAGTGTGCATAGAGTCCTGCTCCTGGATTCTGAAATTCTCGTTCCTTCATCCATTCCGTCTGTGGGTGGAATCCATAGTTTGCGTAGAAGGGGGATAACCCATGGGCGGTTGTAGTCGAGTTGTTGTACGCATGTTCTGCTATTGGTAATAGCTGATACTAATCGTCCTGATCGTAGTTAACAAAGTTGCGTAAGTCACCTTCCAAAGTTTGGTTGCTTCTTTCCGTTTGTCCGTCGGTTTGGGGGTGGTAAGCTGTTGACATTTTGAGTTTAATGCCTAGCGATTTGCACAACGATTCCCAGAATTCCCCCGAGAACTTAGCATCCATATCTGATATTATCTCGGTGGGGAGTCCGTGCAGTTTCCAAACTTCTCGCAAGAAGGTGTCTGCCACATCTTTGGCTGTAGCGTTTTCTCCTAAGCCTATGAAGTGGGCCATCTTGGTGAATCGATCTACCACTACCAAGATTTGAGTATGTCCCTGAGACTCTGGTAAGTGGGTGATGAAGTCGGTGGAGATAGATGTCCAAGCTGCATAAGGGACTTGCAGTGGTAATAGTAGCCCGTACTTGGCGTGTCGTGGTGATTTATTGTCTTGACATTCATCGCACGACCTTACGTAGTCATTTATCCACGGAGTGAGCCCTTTCCAATAGAACTCTCGGGTGATAATTTCAATTGTCTTTTCTTGTCCGAAATGGCCCGCTACTCGTGAGTCATGGCATCCTTTGGCGATAGTAGTATGTAGAGCTTCGTCGTTTGGAATATATAAGCGATTCTTGTAGTAAAGTAATCCTTGCTTCCTTTGTCAGTTCTTTGGCGGTTCCTTTTCCTCGGCTTCTAACTTGTCCAACTCATGGTGCCTTTCCTTCCATTCTTCGTCTCTTTCTCCTGCTGCTAGCACTTCCGCGATGAAGTCTGCGTTAAAGGTTCTCATTTCCACTTGGGATAGTATAGCATTTGACATCATAACATGTTCCTGAGTCAAACTCGGGTGGTTCCCCATGTCTTCGACATCGAAGTATTCATTGTTTTCCTTCTTAGCTTGTAGGAAACATATTATGGGTGGCGAGTCTGATACTTGTATCGTTCGCTTAGGAGACAGATCGGTACTTCCGAATCCCTTGTTCGACCGTTCTGTTTCCTGGAGGTTGTCTACTTCCATTATGTCTGATATGTCCATCTTGTCAATTATGATTTGCGCTATTTGGTCACCTGGTTGAATCCGGCAATCAGCCTTGCTGTGGTTAACCATAATGACTTTTACCTCTCCTGTGTAGTCAGCGTCCACCACGCCTCCCTTTATTGCAATGCCCTTCTTGCTTGCTAGTCCACTTCGGGGTGCTATCCTTGCGTAGGTTCCTATAGGCAACCCAACAGCAATTCCCGTTTCCGCTAATACCTGGCCTAGGGCCGGTATTGTGAATTCTTTTATAGTATACAGGTCATGGCCTGCTGCTAGCCTTTAACCTCTAGTTGGGAGTATAGCGTTTGTAGAGAGTCGTTTTATCCGGATCACATTCCGGTTTAGTTGTTCCATCCCTGAAACATATCCTTCGTCTTCGTCTTCTGCGTGAATGAGAGCTAACTCAAAGTGTTCGGGTTTTAAAATCGACTGTTCGCTGTGCTTAGCTCCCTCCTCAGGACGGTACTCCGGCTGTCGGCTGAGTGCATCTGGCTTCCCTCCTCTTGATCCTGGTCGGTAAATAATTTTAAAATTATAATCCGTCAGCCTCTGTGCCCACCTTATCTGTCTCTGACTCCAGACCTTGGTAGTTAGGAAGTTTTGCAGATTCTGATGGTCAGTGTCTACTGTTATAGGTTTATCTGATCCTATTAAGTAGTGGCGCCATTCTTTGAACGCTTCCAGGATGGCGAGCAATTCTTTATCGTGAATTTCGTAGTTGCGTTCTGCGTCGTTTAGTTTCCTGGAATGAAAAGCCACAGGGTGTAGTCTTTTCTCCTTAAACTGCGACAAAACACAAGCAAGGGCAAAGTCGCTTGCATCTGTTTCCACTACCGATTCCCTGTCCGGATAGAAGTGTTCCAGGATGGGTGCTGTTGCGAATCGCCTCTTGAGTTCTTCGAAAGCGGCGTCCTGTTTTGGCCCCCAAAAAAACTTACTTCTTTCACCTTTTAGTGTTTCGGTGATGGGAGTACAGATTTTGGAGAAATCTTTGATGAATCGCCGATAGAAGTTAGCAAATCCGATAAAGATTTGGACCTCCTTAACCGATCTGGGGGGTTTCCAGTTCCTAATTGATTCCACCTTCCGTTCGCTCATGGTGACTCCATTGGTTGCTATAATGTAACCTAGGAACTCCACTGATTCTACGTGGAATAGTGATTTTGTGATTGATATCGCCAATCGATGTTCCTGTAGTTTGTCCAGGACCCTTGTCACCAGATCTTCGTGTTCCTTCATTGTTTTGGAATAGATTAGGATATCGTCCAGATAAACCACCACTCCATGATCCAGGAATTCTCGTAGAATTTTGTTCATCATGGCTTGGAACGTGGCGGGTGCGTTGACTAGTCCGAATGGCATTACTTTGTATTCAAAATGCCCGTACCGGGTTCGGAATGCCGTTTTCCACTCATCTCCTTCCCGTATTCTTAACAAATGGTAGCCGTCTTTTAAGTCTAACTTTGTAAAGACTTTGGCTCCTGCTACTCGGTCTTTTAGTTCTCCCATGAGAGGTAGGGGGTACTTATTTAAAATCGTTAGCTTGTTAAGATTTCGATAGTCAATACATAACCGTAGCTTTCCGTCTGGTTTGGGGACGAAGAGAATGGGCGCTCCCTCAGGGGATTGACTGTGGACAATTTTCCCTTGTCTTAGCATGTCCTTTAGGTATTTGTCTAACAAGTCCAACTGATATGCTGACATAGGGTAGATAGGTCCCCAGGGTGGTTCAGCTCCTGGTTTAAGGTCGATTGCGTGATCGAAGGTCCTCCGCCCCGCTAGTTTTTCGGCTGTTGACATGAGGAATAATTCCCTATACTTCTCATACGGCTGTGGTAACAAGTCTAAGAGTACTTGATTTGGGTCATCCACCTAATTGATCCTCCCGCAGTATTGGGCTTCTTCATCGTAAGTTACTGTTTCGTCCCATTCAAACATTCCTCCTATTTCTTCATTTTCGATGTGTTCTTGACAGCATCGTTCGTTAAATGCCCACTTCTTTGGGTCTGCAATGTTTGCAATAGGGTGTTCCCTATGCCACTATCCGAATGGGATGATTAACTCATACTTGCCTGCCACAGCTATCTCGCAGGAGATATCTGTACGGTGGCTATTGTTTCCTATCTATAGGAGTAAAGGGTGGGTGAAGTATTTTCCACCCGAGGGGTTGATTTTTCCATCGAAAGCCAAGATGGGTAGCGCGTTGTGACGTGTTTCGTAAGGTATATTAAAATGTTCAACTAAGTCTTGGTTGATCAAAAATATATATGATCCTGAGTCAAGCAGGACTCGTATGTGTATTGGTTTACCAGTGGTCTCGATATATGCCGGTCCTTCCGGGCAGTTATAATGCACTGGTTTGGGGATTTGAGTTTGTAATCGTTTGCCAACTGGCAACCTGGTCATGTCTTTTCGTTTGGTCATCGTGGTTAAGCGTAGGTATTTTGGGTTTGTTACCACGCCCGCGTAGTTTCGACTCTTGAAGTCTCCACAGACAAACTAAAAGATGTCAATAGCTTGGTTACTGGGCAGCCAACTACTAGCGGTTTTTACTTCTTGCCGAAGAATTCCCATAACCCTCCAGACTGCCAATGTATGTACCAGCTTGCCTATCCAACTGGTTTCGTACCGTCTCGAGCTGGTTTTATACCTTAGGGAGTAATTCTGGATCCTCGGTATCTTACTCCTAACATTCAGCCGGACACTGTATTGGTTGGACAACGTAGTGATGCTTCGACGCATGTGCCCTGTCACTCACCTCATAGGTCTGGGTGGATGTACTTCGGGGCTGATCTGAAAATTTGGTTTCCTGTTCTCCCAATCACCGTTGGTTTGAACTGCTTTCTAGGGGTTCCTCGTTGGACTGATCGTACTAAGGGTTTTTCCCTTATCGTCATCCTAACTCTTTTTCTTCTTCTGGGTACTAGTTAATCCTTTCCCCAGGTCGCTCCGCTTTGTTCTCTTAGGCCTTCAGGGTTACGCCTGATTACTACTCATGTAGTCTCTCATGATTTTTGATTTCGATTTCGGAGGGAGAGCTTCCTCCGAGTACCCGATTGCCGTCGCCATCGGTGCCGTGAGTAACTTTAAGTTATCTCCATATCGCTGAAGTCCCATGCCATTGGTCGCTCTATCTGGTTGACCCTGTGTACTTCATCCTCGGTTGGTTGCTAACTTAGAGCCGCAGATTGTCTTGGTTGGAAAGGAGTCGCTGGGCCGGCTTCCCATTGCCGCGACTTCGGGTACGGCGCCTTTTTATGATAAGGTTTTTTGGATTCTATTGCGGAAATCTGAATTGACTTTCGGCATTCAGCCCATTTGTGATTATTCATTCCACAACGGGTGCACTGTTGGTTGTCTTTTGGAGCTTGGATAACCTGTTCTTTAATGTCACCATGCGCTGTTTTCCAATCCGGATGTTCCACTTTTCCTTTAGTGGTGGTCCCCTTATTTTTTCTTTCCGCCTCCTTTTTGGCTTCGTACTCCGCCTTTTCCTCAGCGGTGTATGTTTTTCCTTGCTTCTTAGGTTTGGAAGTTTTCTCTTCCCTTTTCCTTTTTCCACCCGAATCGCTTTTAGTTGCAGTGGGATGGTCATGTCGTAGTGCGACTTGTTCTAAAAAAGTCTCCTCCCGCCTGGTGACTTCTCTTATTGCTGCCATCCAATCGCTATCACTAGCGTATTCTTCAGTGGATAATCGTCGTAAGGCTTCTCTTGGGAGTCGTCGTTCGATCATCTGGCACCACGCGATCCCACTCATGTGGACATGGGTGTTTAAGTTCTCCATATCTAGGAGATACTTATCGACGTTATTTTTATACTGGACTATTTCCATTAGTGCCAGTGATCTTTCACCCTCATGGGTTAGTGCAAAACGGGTGACGCATTAATTCCTGAATGCTTCCCAATACACATATCCTTCCACCTTGAGGTGATCCATTTCTCCGGTCATCTTCTTCCTATAGGTTATGGCGAATGCCGACACGTCTTCCCCTTCCATTCTTCCTAAGGCGTACTTAATACGTTCCTTATCAGTTTCCCACTGGTGTGGATTTCTTTTGAAGTAGTTCTCGCATTGTAGTAACCAGAGTTTAATGTCCTAGTGTTTGAGGTTTTTGAAGGTTGGGGGCGCGTCTGCTTGTTTTTTGCCACTATGGGCAATGGCCATTCCTATTGCTTTAGCTAACAGGGCTACCTGCAGATCAGTTGGGTTGCCTCGTTCGGGTCTCCAGGATGGTCCGCCGTTTCCGCCGTTTCCTCCTTCCTCATCCTCGGAGTCATGATCACTTGGGTCAGGGTCGTTTCCGCCTGGTGGTTGTCCTGGTGGTCCTTGATTGCCACCATCATCTCTTTGTTTGGTGGGGTATTCTTCTGGTCGTTTCCCCTTGTCTTGCCTAGTTGGGTTTTGCCTTTCCTGCATCCAGCGCTGGACTCTGTCTGGTGCTTCCGCTACTTGCGGAGCCGCTGGGGCTGGTTGGGTAGGGACCGTGGTTGTTGGAGTTGGCTGGAGATTTGCTAACAATCTCATCACCTGTTCCATTTGGGCGGTCTGGGTATTTGCGAAGGTTTTTTGTGCTTCGGCTTGGTCGGATACTACTTTTTGGAGTATCGCGATGTCTCGCTCAGGTTGAGCTTTGAGTTTTAATACTTCTTGCTCAAGTATAAAATCTCGTGTTGCCGAAGCTTCGCCCTGTTCTTCAATGTTAACATGAAGTTGGGAACTTACTGCTTCATGGCGACTTTGTCGCTCATTAGCCGTTTTTATATCTTGAGCCATCCTGGCTAACTCCTCTTGTCTTGTGTAAGTAGCATTTTCTACTGCATTAATGAGTCCTTCGAATGCCGCAGATTTCTCCGTATCCAATGGCTTTCCGTCTGCCACCTTTTTCCTAGTGTCGTCCATTTCTGACACTAATCCTTGTACTGTCTCAGCAAGGTCGCCGATTTTTACCTGATTGGTAGTAATTCGTCCGTCTAAGTGTCGTGGAGCCTTTGCCGCTCGTTCCATTAGACTGCGTAGGTAGGCTTCGATGTTGCTTGGTCTCAGGGATCCTTGTCTTCTCCCAGATCCTGAGGCCGCTATTTTGGCCACAATCCCTCTTGGTGCGGGATAGGGGGATCCCGTTCGTCTTTGTGCGATGTCTGAGTGTATCGGGGCATCAGTGCTGGAATGAACGGAAGCACCTGATGCTTCCGTGATGCGTTCCATGGGGCTTGGCGGGTCTCGGCCTGACGTATCTATGGGTTCTCCGCACATGATTAGAGGTCTTGATGGGAAGGACATTTTATATGTTAAGAGGAAATTTTTCGCTCGTGCAGAAAAAGGTAATTTGTGGTGAGCCTTGGTAACAAGAAATACTATCAATATAGTGTTAGGGGTAGCCGATAGCGGAACTATGATATCGGACTAGGCCTGGGTAGGGGTCTTCGGAGATTTGTCTAAGAAGGCTCGTAGGTAACTATCTCTCGTGAGAAGTAATTGAAGTAAAAAATAAAAGATAATTGCGTAAGAATAAGATTTGTAGCGTAATAACTTTTTATATTGATAAGATCTCTTCTCCGGTGCTTTTTTCGTTTCTTGTAGCAAGGGAGGCACTTCGATATTTATATTCCGCGTCTGAGTGTTCGCGGGCTAACTAATAACTACTAACTAAAAAGTGCGAACACTCTCTGACCCTGACAACTGTTCAACTACTTGCTTAGCATTTTGAAGACATACACTTTTCATCTAATCGTGAGGGTGTGTTATTCTCTTCAACGATAGGTGTGCAGAGTTCTCGTAGTCCGAATAGGTACTAACGTTATAACTTTCTTCACCGAGCCATGTAAGGAGTGGCCAACTCCTTGCTCATCAGACTATTCAATGCATATGAGTTCTTAGGCTGCATGCGCATCAGGTTTCGGGATGACTCTTACTTGCAATCGCACCTATGGCTAATTGCGCGCAATGCCTCTCCCTTACTGAGTAGCTCTGAGTGGGACCGTTGATCTCCACTATGCGTACCAGTGTCTATTGTCCTTATGGGAAGATTTCGCCTAAGCGTCCACTCATTTGTTTCCCTCAGCTCTTATAACTTTGAAGGCCTATAGCTTTATGCGACGTCGACAGATTTGGTTCGAACTACTTGCATAATTTTCGCTAGGTTCTCTTCTCAAATATCCTGCGAACAGCATCCGGTCGGACGGACGGCCATGACGTATATTGTGTTATTGCGAGTGGTCCCTGGAGGGACCTTCCTGAGTGCGAGTGCAACTACCACTGGTGCGGCAACGAACTTAGTGTTCCAACGTCGGGGCCGCAGGGGTATGATGGCTGTATTTTTGAGGTCTGTGCGCAGGGGTCTGTGCGCTTTGGAGTTCTGTGCGCTGGATTCCAGTATTTCATACATGGGCTTCCAATGTGCCTAACAGAATATTAGCATCAACACCGAAAACCGGATCCGAATCTCAAGTCAGGAGAGAAAGTCTGGTTGTTGCCACGCAACATCAAGACCACAAGACCATCGAAAAAATTGGATTACAAGAAAGTCGGACCATTGAAAATAGTGGCAAAGCTTGGCAGCAGCGCTTATAAGCTGGCCCTGCCACCCTCGATGAAGATACACAACAAATTCCACATCTCACTTGTCGAACCCTACGAAAACAACAGATTCCCCTCTCAAATACAAACTCCTCCTCCGCCTATTGAGATAGACGGAGAAAACGAATACGAACTCGACGAAATTATCGACTCTCGAGTACATCGAAACCACTTGCAATACCGAGCTAAGTGGACGGGATATTCACAGGAACACCACAAAACTTGGTACCCCGCAGAAAACTTTAAAAATGCCGAGCTCGCAGTTCAACGATTCCACTCCTGCTACCCAGGAAAGCCAAGAATGGGTACAAGTGGAGTCCTCGCAACCGACGGCCACACGACTCAAGGCCGAAGAAGTAGGGGACGATTGCGGCAATCGCAGCTTCGGCCCATTTCCGCCGACTAGCCTGCCATATTCTGGACGACTAGAATCGGAGCTGGAGGCAATCCAGCTCGAGGCAAAAAGGAACATGGAAAGGAACGAGCATCGCAACCTATCGTGGACGGGCTGTTATGACCACGAATGCTAAGTCCACATCAGCGAAAAACGAGGAGGGAATTGGTTCCCTCAAAAAACAAGAAGACATAGTACTGGGCAAACAGTACCCTACGAAACGCCGTACCAATCGGCAACAACTCCTCCTCCTCCTCCTCCTCCGACCAAACCTAAGCGAAGGTCGCACTCGGAAATATACACGTGGGAAAAGTGTTTCAAGGACAGTTGTCGTTTCCACAAGAACGACAAAATCCAAGGAGGATATTATCCCAGACCAGGAGGGGCTCAAGCACCTTGGAGCAGGGAACACGAAATAATGAGGAGAGGAAGACAAGCTGTGAGGATACGGCTTAAGGGGGAGAGGAGCATGAACGAAGAGGAGGAGAGAAAGGAAAGGGAAGGAACGGTTCCGGACGTCGACAGCCTACACAAGCAGATCGACGGACTACTAAAGCGAAACGAATACCTGGAGAACATGATACGACTACAAGACGAGACAATCGGCAATCAGCAGAAAACAATTGCGGATAAGTTGAGGTCTGTTGAGGTCGCTAACACCATGCTAGGAATGGTGAGAACATCGTGGAGTAACGAGGAGAGTATCAACATGCGACTAATGAGGCAAGTTAAACGCCTCGGAAATCAGAGGTTGGATATTGGGAAATAAGCATCGAGGGACCGATGCTAGGGCAAGAAGGGAGCTAATGTCACAAACCTGACTAAGCGAGGAATATGGTTTCACATGACTCATGGTTATGAGTCATAGGTTTGTGCTTTGTTTCACATGACTCGCACTTGCGATGTCATCGTTATAATGTTATTGGTTGATGTTTTTACATGACTACGATTGTGGTCATATGATTTATGACTTTCGCACATGACTCACATTACGAGTCATTGCTTTCACTCATGTCACGCGAGTTGCGCACAAGACTTGTTATTTGGATTATGATTGGTTTAGGTATGTTGCGCAGTTGACTGGTTGAAAGTCAGCTGATGGATTTCGCACATGACTGGCTACGAGTCATGAGGTCGTGTGACTCAAGGGTATGAGTCACCAGGGTTAGGGTTGTGGGAGGAACGCCTATATAAAGGGGCTGTGACCGACAAGTAGTTAGTGGAGTGATCCTGGACAAGCCTGGCAAGGCCTCCTACGAATCCCCTGCATCCTTCCGCGTGATTGTTCTTCTCAATACCTTCTCCAAGATCCTCGAAAGAATTGTCTGCTCGAGACTCGGCAAACTGGCCCGCTCCATTGGCCTCACCCACAGAGACCAATGCGGCTCCCTCCCTGGAATTTCCACTTTTGATGCCGCAGCCACCCTCGCTCACGAGGTCCGTGCACTCCAAGCAGACCGCCGCTTCAAGGCCTCCTCCCTTTTCCTGGACATCAAAGGGGGTTTCGACAACGTCGACTCCGAGGTCCTCTCCTCCAAACTCCAGTCGCTCGGGACCCCTACCTACCTGGTAAAGTGGGTCTCCTCCTTTCTTCACGGACGCCAGTGCAGGCTCCTGTTCCAAGGGTCCCCTCGGACATCGCTCCCGGTCTCAGTCGGAACCCCCCAAGGGTCGCCCCTCTCCCCTCTCCTATTCGTGATCTACGTTGCTTCGATGCACCTCCACATCCCCCGCGGCTTGGTCCTCTCCTATGTCGATGACTTCGCTATCACTGTTTCCTCTCATTCCTATGCTGAAAACGTCTCGTTACTGGCAGGCCACTACCGGACACTCTCCAGCCTTGGTGCCAAATTAGGTGTCCCATTCTCGGTCCCCAAAACTGAGCTCATCCACTGGCGGACCCCTCTACAGAGAGGGCCCATCTCCCAGGTCCCCGTGTTCCTCGACGGCTCCTCCTTTCCCACCGCCTCCTCCCTCTGGTGGCTGGGCTACTGGTTTACACCTACCTTATCCACCTCTCCTCATTTCAATAAGAGACTCTCTCTGGCAAAAGGAGCCTTCGCGGTTATTCGGTCCCTTGGGTCACCCGCTAAAGGCATCCCTCCCTTCCTCTCACACCGCCTAGCCATGGCGGTTATTCGCCCTGTGCTCCTATACGGAGCCGACCTCTTCATTCCGGGCTCTAAGATGCTGGAGAAAATGGAGGTGTTCTGGAGGAAAGTGCAGAGGTGGTCCACCTCGTGCTTCTCCTCTACCCCCACAGGTATCCTAGCCATTGAGTCTTGCCTTCCCCCCGTCTCCCTCCTGGCTGCCCACCAACGTCGGCTAGCGGGACTGCGCATTGCGTGCCTCCCCCCCTCCGCCAACCCGGCAACAGCCAGACTGCACCCTTCTTTCCCGAGCCTTGACGACTGGAGGACCCCTATCTCCGCCCGCCAGTTGGCCACAAAGCTACCACCCAATTACCTTCCGCTCAATTGGGCCACCGCACCAACCAGATGGAGAAGACACCTCCCCCTGGATGCGATCGTCCACGATACTTTTGCGTCACTCGACTCCCCAATCTTCTTCCCCATGGTCAAGACTGACCTCCTGGGTTCGGCCTCCCATCTCCCTGATCCTCTCCTTATGTCTAAGGCCAACAAGCGCCTTAAGATAATCCTCAGACGGTCCCTCCTCTCCCGATGGGGATCAGAATTCGCCCCCACCACCTACTAGACGTTCCCCCCCTCTCTCTCGCCCCACCCCCTCCAGGGCCTCCCCCGCTTTGTCGCAGGGAGGCTTCATCAGATGAGGTCTGGTAAGAGCTACCTTGCAGGTCACCCCTCTTGGTATAACCGCGATAACCCCACCATGTGTCCTCTCTGTGAGAACGAGGTGGAAGACTTTCACCAGGCCATTCTGTCCTGCCCGTCGAGACTGGAAGCACGTTCCCTTTTCCTCCCGAGGGACCTGTCGCTGGATTCCACATCCCCGTTGTGGAACTCCACCTCTCTCCTTAAAGGCCTGGCCGGCTACGTCCTCTCCACCGCCACCGGGTTCCCCCCCAACATGCCCCCCTTCATTGTCCCGCCTCCACCAGTGGTCCCATCCGTTACCCCACCAGCGCCACCCCACAGGGGGCTGCGACCGGTGCTATTCTCTTCCAGCAACCTCCTAGAGGGGATCACGGATACCAGAGCCAGGGCCTTGATGATATGCAATGCCCCGTTACTTTCTTAGTTTTCTTAGTGTTTTTATTTACGTAAAAGCGCTATGTTTTGTTTCTCCTTTTTAGCTGTTTAGTTAGGATTGTTTCAGCAGTATACTTGTTTTTGTTACCTTTATCAGATGCGTATGTGTTCGACGCGTTGGGGGATTAGTTTTGGTTTTTGAGGTTTTTGTATGTTTGTTTTTGTTGCGTGATTGTGGGTTTTGTTTTGGCCATATCTGTTGATGCATGCTATTTCTTGTACTTTAAAACAACGAATATATGATATAAAAATAAAAAAATAAAAAAAAAAAAGTAAAAAAAAAAAATAAAAAAATAAAAAAAAACGACGAGTAGTTAGTCACGAACGATCTCCTCTCCACCTCCGGCGATTGAAATCTCAACAGCATGAGAAATCATCGTCAACTCCACCCTCTCCCTCTCCTCTCCTATGATGACCTCGTTGCCTAGGAGGGTGATGACACTACCTTCTTCCTCTTTTGTTATGGCCTCGTCTTGAGAAAGCGTTGTCCTAGAAGTTGTTCGAAGGCTCTTCTCACCCACCCCCTCATCTCGCGGTCGCAAGCCTCGCTTAGCGATCGTCCCGGTTGGCTTTACTTCTTTCTACGTTTACGGTCGGCGTTAGGGTATCCGGACCTTGGTGAAAGTACGCCCTTGGTTCTATGGCTTGTCCCTCGCTGGGGAAAGCTTCGGTCAGTAACTTCGCGGTACTTGCTGTCGTCCTCTCAGTCCGAAATCGCTCGAGCATGGCCTGTTTGTCGGTTGTTTCTAGCGAGTTGTTTGCCTTCCACCCCCTCTCCTCTCCCGGTCGCTTCGTCCCATGGTCCGGTTACAGCCACCCCCTTGTTCAGCCCTCGCCCTTGCTTACACGATCGGCTTGGATCACGCTTTCGGCTGGCATCCTCTCTGCCTGGTGGCTCCACTCGCCCCCGCGACTGCCCACGGTCGCACTCCTCGGTTACGACTGTTCATGGTATTGCACCGCCTCCTTGAACGACTTTCAACCTTGGTACGATGTAATTTCTGCTGGCTTCTTTCGTGTTATGATTGCCCCTCGTTTCCGCTACAAGGGTGATAGCCGGCCCCCTTCGGGGATGATTAGGTTTTTGTTTCTCCTGGGTTGCTCTTGTTTGTCTTTCCTTTTATTTGTATTGGTTAGACGTTTCATTCCTTGTTTCGCTGCGAGGGCAGTGTTATTTTTGTCAGGGGGCAGGAGTTTATGGCGAGTGGTTTTCCTGTTGTTTCCTGCTTGTAGGGTTTTGGGGATTTACTTTGTCGTCCACTCCGGCCAGCCGGCTTTGTTTTTCTCTCTTGTCTACAGGATCGTGCGGTTGGGCCCACACCAGAGGGTCTTGGGATGATGGCTTTTTCCACTGGTGCCAGGTTGGATCAGGGTTTTTTCTTGGCCATATCTGATGATGCCTGCCTGTTTTGTACCCGGTAGTTGTAAAACAAATGCAAGTTGATATAAAAAATAAAAATAAAAAAAAATAAAAAAAACCGACGAGTAGTTAGCCACGAACGATCTCCTCTCCACCTCCGGCGATTGAAATTTCAACACCATGAAATATCATCGTCAACTCCACCCCCTCCCTCTCCTCTCCCGTGATGGCCTCGTTGCCTAGGAGGGTGACGACACTACCTTCTTCCTCTTTCATAATGGCCTCGCCTTGAGAAAGCGTTGTCCTAGAAGTTGGTTGAAGTCTCTTCTCACAACGCCCCTCGTGCCACGGTCGCAAGCCTCGCTTAGCGATCGCCCCGGTCAGCTTTACGTCTTTCTACGTTTACCGTCGGCGTTACGGTGTCCGGACCTTGGTGAAAGTACGCCCTGGGCTCTATGGCTTCTCTCTCGCTGGGGAAAGCCTCGGTCAGTAACTTCGAGGTACTCGCTCTCGTCCTCTCGGTCCAAAATCTCTCAAGCATGGCCTGTTTGTCAGTTGTTTCTCGCGAGTTGTTTGCCTTCAACCCCCTCTCCTCGTCCCATCGTCTCGTCCCGCGGCTCGGTTACAGCCACCCCCTTGTTCTTCCCTCGCCCTCGCTTACACAGTCGGCTTGGATCATTCTTTCGGCTGGCATTCTCTCTGCCTGCTGGCTCCACTCGCCCCCGCGGCTGCCCGTGGCCGCATTCCTTGGTTATCACAGTTCATGGTATTGCACCGCCTCCTTGGACGACTTTAAAGCCTCGGTACGATGTAATTGTTTTACTGGTCTGTTTCGTGTTTGGATTGCTCCCGTAATATATTACAATGGGTAATGGCCGGCCCCCTTTCGAGATCCTTAGTGTTGTGTTTACTCTATGTCTTGGTTGGGTTTTCTTCTCATGGGTTCCCCTTGTTTGTGTTTTCTTTCGTTTGCATTGGTTACACCTTTCGTTCCTTGCTTCGCTGCGCGTGCAGTGTTCTTATTGTTAGTGGGTAGGAGTTTATGGCAAGTGGTTTTCCTGTTGTTTCCTGCTTGTAGGGTTTTGGGGATTTACTTTGTCGTCCGCTTAGCCGGCTTTGTATTTTTCTCTTGTCTGCGAGATCGTGCTGTTGGGCCCACACCAGATGGTCTTGGGATGATGGCTTTTTCCACTGGCGCCAGGTTGGTTCGTGGGGTTTTTTTCTGCCACATGTGATGATACATCTAGTTTTTGTACCTCGGTAGTTGTAAAACAAATATACTTGATATAACAAAATAAAAACAAAAAAAAAAAAAAAAAAAAAAAAAAAAAAAAAAAAAACCGATGAGTAGTTAGCTGCCTAGGAGGGTGACGCTACATCCCCCCTCTCCCCTCTGTTCCTCTCCTGATGGCATTGCTCTCGGGCAGTCTTTGTCTAGGGGGTTCGCGGTCGCTTCCTCTCCCTTCCCTGCACTCGCCTCGCGGCCCTCGCTTAGCGTTTGCACAGTCGGCAACCCTTCTTTCTACGTTTACGGTCGGCGTTGTGGTGTCCGGACTCCTTACGGAAGTACCTATTCGTCTCGCGAGCCTGTACCCTTGATGGGGAACGCTTCGGTCAGTCACATCTCGGTCTGGTTTTTGTTTCGATTTCGGAAAACGTTCGGCTATGGCCTGCTAGTCTCCTGTTTCTAGCGAGTTGGCTACCATTCCTCCCCCTTCCTGGTCTCGTCCGGTTGCTCCGTTATAGCTACACCCCTCCCCTTGCTGGCACCCTACTGCCTACCTCTTATCCTCTCCCGCGGCCCCCTTCACGGTCTCAGCCCTCGGCTAAGCTCGGGCGTGGTATTGCACTGCCTCCGTGCTCTTTGTCGATTCCTTGGGTTGGAGTAATGCTTGCCGACGCCTATATTCGGGCACTTGGTGGCCCCTCGGCCAGGACGCTTAGCCCGGAGGCTATGATTGTTCCGTTGTGTTGGGGTTTTCTTTGAGTTGGACTTTCAATTGTTTCTTTTGTTGACGAGCAGTTTACGGCATAGGTTTTCCTGTTGTTTCCTGCTCGTGGGGCTCTATGGGTTTACTTAGTAGTCCGTATAGCTGGCTTTGTACTTCTCTATTGTTCACGGGATTGTGCGGTTAGGCCCACACCATAGGATCTTGGGATGATGGCTTTTTCCTAGGCCCCGGGGAGGATGTTGGGGTTTTTCTTCGCCTTAGCTAGTCGCTGCATGTGTGGTTGTACCCGTAGAAAACAATGCAAAACTGATTTAAAAAAAGAAAAGAAAAAAAAATAAAAAATAAAAATAACCGACGAGTAGTTAGTCACGAACGATCTCCTCTCGACCTCCGGCGATTCAAATTTCAACACCATGAAATATGATCGTCAACTCCACCCCCTCCCTCTCCTCTCCGGTGATGGCTTCGTTGCCTAGGAGGGTGACGACACTACCTTCTTCCTCTTGTATTATGGCCTCGCCTTGAGAAAGCGTTGTCCTAGAAGTTGTTTGAAGGCTATTCTCATCCACCCCCTCGACTCACGGTCGCAAGCCTCGCTTCGCGATCGCCCCGGTCGGCTTTACTCCTTTCTACGTTTACAGTCGGCGTTACGATGTCCGGACCTTGGTGAAAGTACGCCCTTGGTTCTATGGCTTGTCCCTCGCTGGGGAAAGCTTCGGTCAGTAACTTCGCTGTACTTGCTATCTTCCTCTCGGTCTGAAATCGCTCGAGCATTGCCTGTTTGTCGGTTGTTTCTAGCGAGCTGTTTGCCTTCCACCCCCTCTCCTCGCCCCATCGATTCGTCCCGCGGCCCGGTTACAGCCACCCCCTTGTTTTTCCCTCGCCACCGCTTGCACGGTCGGCTTGGCGTATTCTTTCGGCTGGCATCCTCTCTGTCTGGTGGCTCCACTCGCCCTCGCGATTGCCAACGGTCGCATTCCTCGGTTACAACTGTTCATGGTATTGCACCGCCTCCTTGAACGACTTTCGGCCATGGTACGATGTAATTTTTGCTCGCTTCGTTAGTGTTATGATTGCCCCTCGTTTCCGCCTCAAGGGTGATTGCCGGCCCCCTTCTGGGTTCGTTAATGTAGAGCTTACTCTATGTCTCGGTTGGGTTTTCTTTCTCATGGGTTGCTCTTGTTTGTCTTTCCTTTCCTTTGTATTGGTTGGACGTTTCATTCCTTGCCTCGCTGCGCAGGCAGTCTTCTTTTTGTCAGGGGGTAGGAGTTCATTGCAACTGGTTTTCCTGTTGTTTACTGCTTGTAGGGTTTTGGGGATTTACTTTGTCGTCCGCTTCGGCCAGCCGATGTTGTTCTTCTCTCTTGTCTGCAGGATCGTGCGGTTGGGCCCATACCAGAGGGTCTTGGGATGATGGCTTTTTCCACTGGCGCCAGTTTGGATCTGGGTTTCTTCTTGGCTATATCTGATGATGCATGCCTGTTTTGTACCCGGTAGTTGTAAACAAATGCAAGTTGATATAAAAAAAATAAAAATAAAAATAAAACGCACCTGTAGTTAGTTCCTCACCCAACCATCTAAGTACCTTCTCATACTATCAATTCAAGTTGTCTTTACTATCACGATTCCTGGCGAATAAAGAGAAGTGTCTTTTAAGCGAGATTCTTGACTACACGATAGGAGCAAGTGTGTTCGGCTATCAAAGTAGTGTACAAGAACCTCGGAATTGTTACCTGCTGCAACTATCGCCCGGAGGGAAGGATCGTTACACTTATAAGCATTACCATGCAGAAGCAGTAGAAGCAGCAACTCGTACTCGATGTGGTGACTTTGATAAAGTGGAGTTCTTGGATGGAATTGATGCCATCCGTCAGCAAGCATTTAAAAAGTCAACCATTTGTGCAGCCTTTCGAGCTACTGGCCTAATTCCATACAATCCTTATATTGTAATTTCTAAGCTACGAGAAGCTCGTCTCACACCCACTCCGCCAGTAATCCCACCACAAGTCACCTCACCTACTGTGCCGCTTACAATTCGGAGCCTCTAGAGGCCAGTAGAAGAACTACTACGTGATGCCGCAGATTTCTCTCCCAGCTTCCAGCACAAGTTAAAACTTGTTCTACAAGGGGGATTAGCTCAAGCCCAGTCTGGAGCTTTAGCAATGGAGAATTTGGAAAATACTTAGGTGGCAGAACAAGCAAGGAGTCACAGGCGCAAGGTGCAAAGCAGAAGGCAAGTCCAAACAGGTGCTGTTATTTATGCATCTGAGGCACGTGAAATGGTTAAAAAGAGAGAAGATGCTGAGATAGACAAAGCAGAACAGCAGTTGTGTAAAGCACAAAATGCTAGGAAGCGAGCTCAGCAAGCTGAGCGTAAACCATTTCTTGATAAGATTAAGGCAAAGGCAAAGGAGATGAAGGCCAAGATAACGGCCAAAGCAAAGGCTGAAGCCAAAGCCACAGTTACTCTTCAAGCATATAAGAAGAAAGTGTCCAGGCTTATTGTCAAGGGAATTAAGCAGCATGTCACCTTGCAGAATTAGATACTAGTATGTAATAAAATACTACTTTAAAACTTAAATTGAGCTGTCAGGCTTTTTCATTATTCCTGAGATTTTACAGTATGAGATCCAGACCCTAGGGTTATGTTGTATTTAGCCACAAATTCATGCTAAGCCACAAATTACCTTTGAGCTGTAAATGACCGTTGAGCTGTCAGGCACTCTTTAGAGTGCCCACGGTTGCGAGGCAACGAGCAATTGTGGGTTGTGGTGCAACCACAACCTTGGCACGATTATTTTGGTGTATGATACAACAGGACTTGTCCCACAATTTTCTCCACATGCACGGTGGGACAGGCGTGTTGCCGCATATTTGAAATGGTAGCCGTTGTCGCGCTGAGTGAGGATTGATGGTCAGAGCAGAAAGTTATTACTTATCATACGGGACATGATACGGTAGGGCATAAAAATTAAATTGAATAGCATTATTATTATTATGTATTATGTATTATGTATTATTAAGCCTGTAGAACCGTAAGGCTATGAAGCTGATTAACATGCAGGGTGGCGAGCACTCTTGCCGGTTAAATAGTCCCTCTCATATGGACCCAACAAGCCTCTAAACAAATACCCGAGTTCAGAGGCCTTCAGGAGCGTTGCATCTTGGTCAATTCTCCAATGTTGTTCACCATTTCTCTTCCGCTTTCTCAGACTCTCATCGCTTCATCCTCCACTAACCCCTCCATCTCAATTGCCCAATTTGCATCGGTGATTCTCCCCTTCTCTTCCTTCCTGTTCATGTGGGTTTTTCCTTTTCCTTTTATGTTGTGCTCAGCTAGTCTCCGGTGTGTAGCAAATGCCACCTCCCCTATCTCACCCCGCGATCAACAACCATCCGCGCTCGGCTACAAAACACTAGTATATCCGCAGAGGATCTGAAAAAAGTATCGGCACGGGATGCGTGCCCCAGAGTGGAATATCGCACAAGAAATCTCCAAGAACCTCTGACGTACCCCTTGCGAAGAGTGGCACAATTGCTTAACTGGATATATCACGGTTGTTCGCGTTATAAAGGTGCTTTAAATTTCCCCTGGGGTGGCAGCTAGTTG
>QOVD01004505.1:0-16101 GCA_003521225.1 Tuber microsphaerosporum | reverse complement strand
CATACAAAAATTTAATCCCTGTGTTCGGGTTCTTCATGATGGGGAGTTGTACTATTTACTTACAGAGCGAAAATAGTAACGGTATCTACTCCACTCCATCAGCCCCCCAATGAAAGAAACCATACCCCATAATACAGTGCTATTACTTCGGCTAATCTATGCTACAGCACAGCACAATACCCCTCTCACTCGCTTCCCCCCATTCCACGGCCCTGCCTGCCAACTCCCCCTCCTTCCCATATCCAACCCCGCCCAGCAATGCTAAAGCTTAAAAGCACCGCATCAGGGTGGAGTAAATACGTGCAGGGGGTCTTCCATCCAGCAAGCACTTAATGTTATTATCACTTCAAACCAAGTCTGGCTGCAACCTGGTCACTCCCCCTTGCCCGTCAAAGGGAGAAAAAAATTGCTAGGCTCGCTGTGAGAGCATGTCTCACTATCCGGGTCAACGCGGTTACTACCGTAGCTAGCACGCGCTGGCCCGCAGAAGCGCGAAGCAACGGGAGGCAACGCGAAGCAGTTACACAACGCAATTACTCGACCGTATCGGTGGATAGGTGACTGTGGTTGGGAGGCGCGATAAGGAAGGGGGCAAGGATGTCTCAACACATCCCGATGATATGCAGGGCAGGCAAGACAGGGCGGGCCGGGGTGGGTATTGCGGCTGAAATGCTTGCGTGGAAAGAAAGCTTGAACTCTTTTGCACATTTTGGGAGGGGCTGGAACGGGATGGAAACCTCCGCTAGGTAGTGAATGGTGAGATGTTAGAGTGCTGTGCTGTTGGAATCATGTTGCGGTAGCTTGCGGGGCGCATGTGTCCACCGTCCAACTGGCCTTAGGGAGGTAGAAAGGGGTACTCTGTTCTCTCCTCTCCGCCTCATACCCAAACATTAGTTCATCTTCTCGTACACAACTGTCAAAAAACCAGCCCCGCATCCACCCAGTCTACCACAACCCACCGGTAAAAAACAAACCCACCTTTCCGGATAATATGGACCATAAAAAATACACACGCCCCCCCGTGTTGTCGGTAGACTGTGTCCCCCACACAAGCACCCGCAGTCGAGAACGGACTTGATACGTATCCAGCCACTGATACGATAGTGTATCATACGGCCAGGGTGACTTAGTCTACAAAATTAAATGGATGGGGTTTTGATAATATTCTCCTAGGATATGTAATTCCGCGAGAACAGATGTGATCGGGGTTGGAACCAGACCAGGGTTCTTAGCGAAGAAGTGATGGGATGTAAAGTGAGTTGCGACGGATCATGATCGGAGGGTCAGTGTTTGGGTTCCTGGGTGACACGGTTTCATCAGAAGATGGATAGAAGAATTGGTGGTTTCCCCATACCAATGCCGGGGATCGAACGTGCTACTGGGTCGGTATCGTATTTCCTTGTGCCGTAGGATGTTAAATATAGAATCAACAGAGAAACGTTCGATAGTACCCTGAGCACTGTTTGATTCACCGTGAGGTAACTTACCGAATATTGTTAGCTTAAGAGCCTTTGGTTGATTCCCGCGGAGAAGGTATCTCGGCACCCTCAAAGATGCAGCCCATACCGGCAGGTCACAGAAGGGGGAAATGATCGGATCAAATTACCGCGTACCCCCTGCCAAAATAATTGCTCTATGCCCCGGGGTTTAGTGCGTGGACTACTAGAAGCCCCCACCCGTATGAATGCACTTATAACGGCAACAATAAAAGAACCTGCTAAACAGGATATGCAATCATTGATACCGCTTTAAGCCCAGCCACCAACATGCAAGCTAAACTCCCGACAGAGGAAGCACTGAGCCAACTCAGGACTTGGTTTAAGAAATCTAAACTTCGGCTCTAGGCTTTCTCCGATACCGTATCCCGACAACATCCCTTTATCGAGAATTAGGTGGTATCATAAATAGTGATGTCTTTTTTTTCGCCCACTCAGGGCTAGGTGACTATTGGTTCGGTGACCTCCCCGCCATAACTCCATCATATCAGTGCCAGAGCGCCACGCATTCATCGGCCAGACAGCGATCCTTTTGTTGGAGATATGAGCTCACCTCCTGTTCCTCACAACTTGTGAAGGCCCACAGACATACTGGTACCCAGCACATCTCGCCAGCCAAGCAGACATAAGCCTATGCATAGTGGTATCGGTGGCCGATAGTAGGATTGGCATAGACCGACCAGTATGGAACTATTTAGAAGTAACACAGTATGACTATATCAGGGGTCAAACGGTAGGTTAGGAAAATACTGGTATTTGCTTTCAGTGAGGACGGAGCGGAAGAGGAGTGTTTTGTTTCTTAAAAAGAGAATGAAGGGCCGTGGCCCCACCATCGGGGTTGGGTGCACGTTCGTTTTGTTTTGTGGTTGGTAGTGTCCTTGGACTTAAGTCATCCTCGGTCCGGTGAAGTATGAGACCGGTGAAAACACACTAAAAGATATGAAATCTGACCACAGCCAAATCCTCAGCCCCCTCAAGAACCTTAATGCCAATTATTACCAAAACTTCCCTACGAGTAGCCAGGAACTCAGCAATTTAGCACATGTCGCTCCAGTCGCAAATAATCATGAATTGGCCCTTGTGCGGGCGGGCGAAGCTCAAGGTATCGAAAAGTTCATGCCAAGCTTCTGGGTTTGTATTGATATCACCACTGAGTGCACTCTTCCATCCAAAGGACAGGAAAAAAAAGTGCTTTGGCACCAGCAGGTAGTCCCAAGGAATGGATTCATTATATTACCGCTATTGGACCCGGCTTCAGAGGCTCGGCGCGGGGCCCCTTCTACGATCGACCTCTTCCAAACGAGACAATAGACGTTACTTTCTGTGAAGGATTTCTATTCCTCATATCGTTGAACAGCAGATCTCCTTGGTGCTCACCCTCGATATAGTGCATCACGGACTGCACATATCACTTGGCGACCTACTTTTGCTCAAGCACAACGCCCCGTGCGTTAAGACAGCCAAAAAACTCAAATTCCATTCTCTCCCCAGCTCTTGGACTGTTTATCCCTCTCAACTAGTTATCCACCGCCGCCTTGCAGGTCGAAAGTATCAGTAACAATCCAGAAAATCCTCACCATAGAATAGAAATTAGCACTGGTAACACCGTTTGCGACCAGAGGCCTCCGGGCAAGTATCATATCACGATCATCGGAAGTATAGATATAGGCATCGCGCCATTTCAGGTGATCGACGAATAGCACATATGCGAACCTATCTTAGTCTGTCAATGTTGCTCCAACTCAGCAGGGGAGGGAGGGATGTTCGAATCGATGGAGAAGAAAGGAGCATTTGCACCGACACAGGGACACTCGCGCGGCCGAATTGAAGCCCAATGCTTTGTGCGGGAATTGCCATCTTATGCCTAGCTTTAACTCGGCCGCGCAAGTACAGGTACCTCTCAAGAAATACCTGAACAACCTCGATTGCTCTTACAACAACAACCCCACCTCTTGTGACACGTCACATTCCGGGGTCTGACCAATGAAGTTCCTTGCGGCCTATCTCACGATGGCTTCAAGTCTTTGACTCCATTACGATGGTTTCAATTTTCATCTCAGAATCGATATTTATTTATCTCTTCTTTGATATTTTACTTGGTTGTCATCTCGGCTAACTGGTTTACTTTTGTATCCCGACTTGCTGGACATCTTTAGGTTTCCTACGCCTTACGAGTCCCGTTTTCGTGCCTACGTTGTATACGGCAGCGGTGAAAGAATGGAAAAATCTTGGTGCGGGGTTGTGGCGGTGGTGGCGTTGGGATTGGGGCGCATAGGAGGGGGATGTGGCGCGGGGTTTGGAGGGAGGTGGCTCCGTCCGGCGTGGCGCAAGAGTCGAAGGCTGTGGCTGATGCTGTGGCTGACCCTAGTAAGGCAATGGGACCTCGTGGATTGGATAGGATTGGAGTGACGCTGGGCCAGGCGCGTCTAAGTAAAAGGATTGGCTTTTAAGGTTATATTTTTGGCGGGGTAGAAACGGGGGTGAGATGGGGGACGCGACCCATTGCAAGTGGCGTAACTCATGGTGCATCTCTGGGAGCGGTAGTGTGGGGTTGGGAGATGGATGGGCTCAAGCCGGTGATGTTGCCGGCTTGAGGGTTGTGGTGGGGGATGTTGGGTGATTTGGTATGGGGAATTTTTGGGGGCGAGGGGTTGAAGTACCTATGATGGCCTTGACGACATGCTTGTTTCTTTTGTTAATGGGAGTAAGTTTTGCGTTGATCCGACAGAAACGACCAACCGGAGTAACCGTAGTCGCAGAGTGACGAAGGGCGAGGGATCCCCGGGGAGTTAAGGTTGACACCGGATCTGGGGCATAATTCCGTTTGAAGCCAGGAGCGATGGTTGGGAGTTAATTGTTTTTGTTGTCTGGGGCATGTGAGGGATGCCTTTTTGTATTTTCTTTCTTTTTTGGCATATGACTGGGAGGCTCGTAGGGCGGTTGACAAGAGCCGTATGGCCACCGTTTGAGTTTGTGCTTCTAACTAGGCTTAGGCTATTGGTTGGGAGGGCCAGTTGATTTGTGTCCTAGATTGAAAACGGATCCGAGAGCTTGGGTTGAAGGGGCCGGAGGAGAAATATGGGCAGACAGACTTTTGCTACAGAAAGCCCTTTAGAGATTATTAGTTTGTAGAGTAGCTAGGCTAATATGACGAAAAGTTTGATAAAAAAAAAAAAAAAAAAAAAAAAAAAATACCTGAACATTTATCTGTAGTCTGTAGGCCAGTGGGACCGGCAAGCTGGCAACCGAGCAGATATCGACCCTGACTATCAGCCTAGTAACTATCGCTTATACTTGTATGTATAAGCATGGCTCCCTGAACACTCAGCATGCTTTGAATATTCCTTGGCACAACTCATAGCTTCTATAAAGAGCCCGCTCCTCTCACGCTCAACAGTGTGCACTAAACGTGCATCATACTATGGGGTACATATTTTGAAAATTTTTATTTTCACAGGCCCACCAACAACGCAAAGCAGGTCTGATTCAGCTGAAATTTGGATATTGTCAAGTCAGGACCAGGCTTTAATTCCTCGATGTGACAGGTAGACTAGCCAATTGGGGCGTTGGAGCTTGGCTGCAAAAATGGCCATTTTGGTGTAAAAAGGGCAAGTGACGGTGACCTTTACCGCCGAGCTTCTTGCCTCAAGGTGACTAGAGTAGGTGACACTCAAAATTTGTTTTACTGAAAGAAAACCGAATACGTAGTTGTAGGTACTGTGCCTGCATCCCATGGAGTTGTAGCCGACCACATAAGTTAACATCACACGAGAACTCTGAAAGAGTGAGTGAAGTATAGGTCTATAAGCAGCAGACGGTTTAGAGGGCAATGATAGGTATGCTATTAGGCATACTGGAGCCACGATTCAGCACGGGCGGGGAATTACCCAGGGATCTCCTCCACTGTTCTCTTAATTAAAACTAAACAATCCTCAAATACTCGAGTACGGTCGCAGACCAGGAAGGTACAGTCGCTTCCGCAAAGTTCCCGTACGGACAGACTGGGCTGTATAGCCGACTTGAAACCATATGAACTTATCGGATACGGCGGATTCAGGAGTGGGTAATTGTTGAGGTTTAGCACATCCTGTTGAAGGTGGGGAAGCCTGATCAATGAACCGTTCGCTTTTTAAAAATGCTGGGGTGATAAGCTACGCGACCGTTTGGGGAATTTTGGGACACCTTGGACCTTTAGTTCGCATATGCACCTACATTTTCTGAAAATATGGTACTGGAGCCTAGGAGCCCGTGTCTAGGTGAAGGTATACACAGTTACCGGCTCGGATTGTATGCTTGAGTTTCGTTTCAACGGAAGAGGCATACAAGTCAGACAGCAAGAACAGTGATGGCGGCATAGGGGATTCAGGAGGGTGGATATTCAAAAGGGTAAACAGACTGAATGCTATGAAAAGCCCTATTAGTGTTATTAGCCGATACATGTTTATGTAGTTAATATACCGAAAAGTTTGATAAAAAAAAAAAAAAAAAAAAAAAAGGTTCCTGTACCCTGATTGGTAGCAATACCTGGCTTGGCTATAGCAGAGTATTATTATGTAGCGTGACATGAACGAGTATAAAGAATTAAATTATCTACCATTTGATATATTCACCATTAGCTGAAATTACAGCTGCTACATGATTAGGCATACTATCTAAAAGGCTATCACAAATAATTTGGTCAAGCGCCTCCCATTCTTCCTCCATTGCTGTCCATAGCTGTTCTTTAGTATGTGGCCTATTATCTACAGAAGTAAATTGTTTCCGGAGCCTGCCCTTTAACAAATGCCATACACTTTTGATTTGGTTACCATAGGTAGCCTGAGCTGTGAGGGCACAATTTGGATGTAATGGAGGAACCTCCTAACAAGATGGATTCTAAGATTGCAACTGCACCAAACACTCAAAGTCAATGATGAAGATAAAGATAATTTCAAGAGAAGAATCAAAAAGTAAAACTTAATATCATTAAGCCTAAAAGCCTCACTTTAGCCGGTACAGGTACTGAAGAGAAGATTTTCTTCCACAGGAGAAATCCTCTCCGGTGAGAATTCAAAGCCGAGAGCAAGAAAGTAACCGGGAGGAAGGGTGAACAATATCACGATCCAGAAATGAGAACCAAACTTATAGTAGGGAATCACCGCTCTGACTAAAGATCTCGTAAAGTAGAAAGAAATCGATAACTATCGATCAAACGAAAGGAATCACAAG
Organism: Tuber microsphaerosporum; assembly: GCA_003521225.1. Taxonomy (NCBI): domain Eukaryota; kingdom Fungi; phylum Ascomycota; class Pezizomycetes; order Pezizales; family Tuberaceae; genus Tuber; species Tuber microsphaerosporum. Next base: position 9,397 of record QOVD01004505.1, on the reverse strand, counting down.
AGTCGTATATGCACATGTTTTCTTCTTGTCTTCGTTGTCTCCTCCCTCCTCCTTATCGACACACGATCCATGGCGGCCATTAGTAATCCGCCCCACTAGCCACCATGATCCCATACAGCCCAATATAACCAACTAGCTAACTAGTCTCCTTGCCTCAAACTAAAATACAGCAAACTAAACCGTAGAGAGCTAGGCCAAATACACACCCCACAGATTCACCCCTGCTTCGTATAACATCGACCCAATGTTTAACCCCACTTATCTACCCTATTGACTACCAACCCTAATTTAAGCCACTCCCCCTCCCCCTCCTCATATCTGTCCTTTGCTGGTGTATCTACAAAATACCATCTTCCAATCCTACTCTCAACCCAGGTCCGACAAGTCAAAGCTTCGCTGCCCTACCCGCCATATACCGTTCACAGCACCCATAGCCCCACGCTCATAGACCACACCACCTCTCCCGCTTCCATACTTGCCCGAACCAGGATACTTGTCAGTGTGGGATACGTACACCAAAAGGTCATCAAAGTGATAGTGCTTAGTGTGACCAGGTGGATCGTGAAGTTGTCTGACATGTGCTGACACTCGGGATTTAGATATCCGTTCCAAGATACGAGGGGTTGACCACCGTGGGTCCAGCTTGCGTCCCTTGTCCTTTGCAAGTGCGAAGTCACGCAAAAGAACCAAGTCTCCGGGTTTTGGTATCCTGTATCCTACTGTTTTCCTTGAAAGAAGACCATCTTGCCTTCTAGCTAATCTCTCGGTGGCAAGTACGCCCGTCTCCTCTCGTTGATTGACATGACTTATGATATCAGCCTCGCTCAGTTCAAGAATGTCTCCGTCTTCCAACAAAGTCTTCTTAGCCCACTCGGAAAGGCTACCTGCCGAGGTTCGTGTAATAGCAGGGTTAAACTCAAGTAGGATCTCAGCTGGGGAATATCCTTGGACTTTAATATACCTTGTATTAATACTAAGAACAGCGTTGCGAATTTCGTGCCCCCAGTTGACAGAAGATCCCCTGGAGATACAACAGGTCCGTATCCTGCTCATAAGTATCTGCACATAGCGCTCACTCAATCCTACAGACTGAGGGTGTGATATCGCGGATGGGAAGTGCATAACCCCATGATCAGCCCAGGTTCTAGATATTAAGGCTCAGGTAAAGTGTCCACCATTATCGGTATAAACACTTAATGGCCAGCCAACGATTGGGATAACATGATCTAATAAGGCCTTGATCATTGATACTTGATCTGCCTTGTGAACTCCTATAGCCCAGAGAAAGCGCGAGAAGTAGTCAATAACCAGTAGAATATAGACATATTTTGTGGGCTTGCAACGGGGGTTGATTGGACCCATGTAATCCATCCCGATCATATCCATCAGGTGGAATTGGACAATCCACCGTATTTCCCCTGCCTTCTGTATTTTCGTAACTCTCTGACAAGCTTGACAAGAAGCCACCCAGCGCCCAATGTTATTTGCTCTCGAAGGCCAGTATACCCTACCATGAGCTCAAGCTAATGTTATACTATTCGCAAAGTGATCATGTCCTTCATGAAGGTCTACAAGAGCTTTCTTGACGTCGGCTTCCAGCACACAGCTCGCTAGCTCTCCCTTCTTCTCACGAAAGAAAAGCTTTGGTTCAGCCGCTTCCACCATAACATATCTGCGCATTGCTCTCTCTAACGCCTTCTTCTCACTTCTGCCCATATCTATCTTCTTGATACCTATCACACCATGATCCAACTCATTCAGTCTTGCCTGCACTACCTTCCCATACATATCGGATTCCAACCACTTCCGCCATCTGCGTCTTCGCATATCCCTTGCTGCTGCTTTTAGTAAGTCACCCCCCTCTCCAGTTTCTACCAACATCCTGCTGCTGCTAACACTCCTAAAACTCTTTCGCTTCTCAGCACCATATCCGTATTTCCTGCCTCACTCTCCTCTGTAATGCCCCCTACCATACCACCCATATACCAAAACCCACTCCCACCTCTCAACACTATGGCCAGCCTAGCATTTGTTTTGACATCCATAGCTATTCCAGTAACAGGAACTACACCCTTCATGCATGGTCTTCGCCCCTTCTCATCTTCCGCTTAGTGATAGCGAAGCAATCGTGTTGGCAGCCATGATAGCCCATCCGCTATTCCAATAAAATGAGTCTTGGCCGAACGATGTAGAAGTCTTATATCTTATTCACTTAGCCATTCTTGCCATTTAGCTATCCGGCCATATGCATCGTTATCGGCTCCTGTGAGCAGGGTTTTCAACGCCTCATGATCTGAGTATACTATAACTGGATGTGGTGAAGCCATCACCATCCATCGAACTTCTGCAAGACATCGGACGACAGCCAAAGCTTCCCGTTCAGAGTTACTATAACGACTTTCGGTGTCACTCAGGCAGAATGAAATGAACATAATTATTCTTTCAGCTACTCGGAAGGTGGCATTACTGATAGCCTCTGTACCAGCAGGAATTTCATCCAATTGGAATAGCACTCCTCCAATTCCAAGCTTGCTTGCATAAACCGCCAGATGATACTGCACTGTCGGTTCTGGTAGAGCCATCGCATTATTCGCTATTGCCTGCTTTACAGCTTGAAAAGCGACTTCCTTTGCCCTATCCCATCTAAATTCCCCTTCCCTCTCTGGTTTGTATTTTCTTTTGATGTCTTTCCTCTCAACAGCCTCATTCAGTTCCTCAATCCCGTACTTGAGTATATGTACTAGCTCTGCCCGTCCAGGTATAAATCATCTAAGAAATGGAGTAAGGTAGCAGAAAGCTTGTACTTCCTCTTGGCTAATAGGAGTTGGCCAGTGTAGAATTGTCTCCCTTTTGCGCAATGATGGTCTCAGTCCGTTCAGTCCCTCTTCCAGTCCAATAAAGTCCAGCGACTCCATAAAGAAACATAACTTAGAATCCTTCAGATACATCGGTCCCCACTCATATCGCGGAAAGAACTGCTCATGAAGAAAGTGGTACATCGCTTTGAAGCTTGTTGCGCTTCCGTAACTGTCATCGATCATCCCATCGAAGGCAAACTCCCCATAATCACCAATAAGGGAAACCTCTTCTTTCAACAGGACTTGTAAACCATCTCTGTCCTCAAACCTCTCAGGTATAGCACCAAAGACTAAATCCCTAAAACGACTATAGGTGTGAGTTCCACCAGTCAACCCTTGCCCCATCACCTTATAACAATACATGCCATAAGGGGTGACAAATTCAAGCTTAGTTTCATCTCCAGGTCTAACCGGAATTGTTCAATAGGAATTGGCCGCATCAGAAGTAAAGAAGAATTTCTTTCCTTTCTTCAATACCGTATACACGATTTGTTTGATCCTAGGATAAGGATAGCATGACTTTTCAGTTACATGGTTCAGTGGTATAAAGTTATGTACCATTCTTAAATGTGGCTCCATAGGCAAAGTATCCGCTCTGGGCTTTAGTGGAAACTTAGTTCGTGCACCCCATTCCGAGTCGCACCGAAAGATCAACCCACCTTCCTCCATCTTAGGTATTAGTCGTCAACAGAAAGCAATCTCCTCTTCAGTGTAAAGAGGTATACAGGCTCGATGAGGTACTGCCCCAGGCATTAGAACAATCGCATGTTCAATTAAATCTGTTTGATGTATTCGAAGTAAATCAGTTTCAAAAACATCCCGCCAAGTATACAGCATGCGCATTGCCCGCGCCCTCTCCTTTTCACTTAATTGCTCTCCCAGCCTCAAGGAAGTTGACTCAAACCACTTCTTCACAACTTCATTGGCCACTGAAGCTTCATTAGCTATTTCTCTTTTGACAGGCCGGCGAGTAGTCGGGAATAGCTGTGCCTTGTTCCTTGTTAATGTAGTTGTAGTCATCACTTTTCTCTCTCTTTGTCTCTTCGTTGTCTTCGCTTCCATCTGCAGCTTCCCTTTCTCCAAGTAATTTGCTTCCTCATTCCACTTGTTCATTCCTCCCCAAACTCTGCCCACACTCAATCTCATATTATCCCAGCCTTACTCCATCTTCTTCTCGCCTCTTCAGTTCCTTACAATGCCTCCCTCTCTTTCCTTCACCCCAGCTCCATTGCCCTCTTTCCCGTCATCATAACTCTCATCACTACTTTCTTCCACCCACTCTACTACAAAGAAACCACTGCTCTCCCTCACCATTCCGCCAGGGTCATGCATGCGTCGTCTTGTTCCCTGGTACCAAGCCGACGCCGCTAGTTTTCCTGCTCTAAGTCCTCCTCCTTGTCATCCTTCCAGTGATCAAGCTCATGGAGTAGAGTCTCAACTGCCTCGTCTGCCTCCTCATCGTCTATATCACAAGATGGGTAACTCTCTGTATTTTCCATTTTAATACCCGTAGTTCCAATCAGTACCCCTGGTACTTTATGGCGGACACAATCGCTGCCTTCTATAAACAGAGTTCTCGTATCATGATACTCAACTGCCTTCACTCTGTTAAGCCAGCGGCGAGATAGAAGCAATTGGTAAGTTTGTGATACAGCCACCTCATATGCCTTGATCCTAGCAAGCACTCCTGCAACAACTATGTCTATCCAAACATAATATTTCAGGACAACGAGACGGTCATCAGCCAATCGCATCCCAAGTCCTGTCACTGGAAATCATTCCAACTGGAGCTTCTCAACCAGCTGAGTAGAAACAAGATCCAGGATCACACCTGCATCGACAAGAACTTCCGGAACTTTGAAATTGCCAATCCAAGCCATAATATAAAGGCATTCTATATTGTCCTCGATGCCTGGAGATGCCTCGCTCATTACTTCTTGACCAAGAACATGTTTTGTGAAGTGCAACCAAATGGGATAACTCGGCTCCTCATATCCTGTTTTATATTGCTTCCTAGTACGGGGAACTGATAAGTGGAGAAGTTCCGCTAAGTCTCTTCGAAGCCTAGGCGAACAGTCTAATAGTTGCGGCAGTGTGATGTTCAATTTAGGAGCTGGCCCATTTGGTGCATCTTGAATCGTAAAAGGAGCTTGCCCCTTCATCCAATTAATGGAAGCAGTAGGGACCTTCTGTTTTGTTCTCTTTAGCTTTAGAGCAGACGGTTGAAAGCTTACCGGAACCTGTTCCTCAATTTCGTTCCCATCACTTCTAACCTCCATCTCTGCTTCCTGATTGCTAACTTCTTGATTCACTTCTTCAATCTCTTCCACTTCAGCTGGAAGATATTCCATCAGTTGGATGATGTTCTCAACATCTCTCCTGTACGCTAAGGGGTTAGTGGTAGGTCGACGGGATCTTCTCGGTTGGCTGCTTTCTCCAATATCAGCCATTCGATGTAGTAGTTTTGTAGCCTTCTACCCGTATTCGGCTTCGGCTTCACCTTCTTCCACACGAGCATGCTTTTCTGCAAATGCATTTTCAAAGATAGTTCGTACTGCTGGAATTCTTGCTGCAACAACACATGCGTTCCCCAGTTCACTTCAGCTAATGGAGCAGAATCTAATACAAGCCACGGGAACTAATGTAGCAGAAGGGGTTGAACTCCTCTCAGGTGATGGACAAGAGAGGATAACCCGAGGCGTAAGTTCAACAGTGTTTGCTCCTGATAGGGGAGGTTGCTCTGAGCGGCAGTCCGGTGAATGAAACTCCTGTTCGGCCAGGTCCTTTTCCCGTCAAAAGCAATCCCTAACTTGATGTTGTTCATAACTTGTCATGGGTTGATTAGTACATGCGTCTGAATAGTGTCCATGCATTCCACAGTTGAAACAAGTGATCTGTGGATTGCTTCTCCTAGTGTTACCAAAGCCTCCTTGACCACTATACTGAGTACGGGATATACGTCCGACAGAGGCCTCGTACGCATTCATGAACGCATTGAATTGTTCCTGAGTTAGCGAGAGTAAGCTCGGAGAATTAACGACTGGTAATGGAGTAAGATTAGCTTGACCAACTGTGTTTACTGGGGGGTAAACAGGGAAAGGATAAAGGGAAGTTGTCAGTGGCTCTAGGTCTCACGGTTTCTGATGAGGTCTGAACAGGTCAGGATCTCCAATTTCTTGAAAGGAAAACTTCATCACACTAAGAGCTTTCATGAAGGTAAAATTGGGGGAGTCCTTAAGGTCAAAGGTAACTCTTTGGCGTCTCTCCTGATCCTGCATTCCCTTTATAAAGGCAATTGCAAATATGGAATCCATATCTTTTGGAATCTTGCGAGACAACTTTTCCACACGGTGGACATAGTCTCTGATGTGCTCATTCTCATTTTGGTGCAAGCAGAGCATTTCGTTTTGCACAGCAAAGAGGGAGGAAGCCTGCGAAGCCTTCACACCATATCTATCCCTAAACTCACAGACGATCTTGATATAATCTTTCTTGTCAGCTTTGGGCAATACGTAGTACCACGAGTGTCAGGCATCACCGTCTTTCTCAAGAGTCTGCCTGAAAAGACGGATCTTGGATTTGTTCGTAGCTTCAGTCACTCCAGGGGTGATGGTGAGGTCCCAGGAAAGGGCAGCCGTTTCGACATCATCTAGGTATTCATCCACACTCTCTCCTTGGTTAGTGTTTCCCCCATTAAAAGGAGTAATCTTGATTAATGTTGACATTCCGTGAGTTAGCGGAGATGAGGGATTATGCACAACTGGTAGGACAGGATATGAAAGTTCCGGTTTCTCACTTGTAGTGAGAGACGGCTGAGGAAAAAGAAAAAGATAGTGGGTGGGGAGAGAGGAATTGTGGGAAAGCTCTCGATATCGTCGGTGTAGCTCTAGATTAAGGTCAAATGCATGACTGTAGGTAGGGATTTCCTTGCTCTCCAGATTGACGGTTTTCAAAGAAAAGTAACAGTGTTGTTAAAAGAAGAAAACGAAGTAGAAAAGAGAAGTATAACGTAGCGGTCTCTCTAGGATGGGAACTAGAGAATCCGTTTCAGAGCACCAATGAAGAGACGATTTTCTTCCACAGGAGAAATCCTCTCCGGTGAGAATTCAAAGCTGAGAGCAAGAAAGTAAGCGGGAGGAAGGGTGAACAATATCAAGATCCAGAAATGAGAACTTAACTTATAGTAGGCAATCACTGCTCTGACTAAAGATCTCGTAAAGTAGAAAGAAATTGATAAATATCAATCAAACGAAAAGAATCACAAGAGTCGTATATGCACATGTTTTCTTCTTGTCTTCGTTGTCTCCTCCCTCCTCCTTATCAATACACGATCCATGGCGGCCATTTGTAATCTGCCCCACTAGCCACCATGATCCCATACAGCCCAATATAACTAACTAGCTGACTAGTCCCCTTGCCTCAAACTAAAATACAACAAACTAAACCATAGAGAACTAGGCCAAATAAACACCCCACAGTACCTGAGTTACTGGTTTTGAGTATTGTTTGATATTCAGTATGTTTGACATTTGGTTTTGAGTATTATTTAATACTCAGTATATTTTATGTTTGGTTTTGAGTATCACTTGATACTCAGTATATTTTATGTTTGGTTTCGAGCATCGTTTGATACTCACTATGCTTTAGGTTTAATACATAAGTAGTTTCAAGGCTGCCACTTTCAGAGCCTTATTGTTATTATTAGCAAGGCACAGGATGGCCTGATAAGTGTACTTAAGACCTGTTACTCTCTGGACTTAGAGAAAGCAGACTTTGACAGACAAAGTTTTCAATATACTTGATTGAATAGTTACCTCTTCAGTTTGCTTTAAGAATTTTTAGTATTCAGATAGGTTTACCGGATGCTTTCTATTAGAAACTATTTTAGTAGTTGTGATATGTAACATGTGTACATGTTCTGGCAGTACTACACAGATGGTAGAAATTGATTTCCTTTGTTTTATTAAGTTTGATTTATACTTGGTTTTATTTTACCTCTGGTATTGCTTAGGAATACCGGTAGCTTGCTATGTGCTTAGTTCCCTTGGATGGAAGTTGTTTCTTTGAAATCCTGGTCAAGAATGATCACGTATACCGGTAATATGTAGCAGGCTTTGTAGCATTGAGCTCTAAGTCTTTAGGACTCAGGCAGGTCTACAGGATTCTGGTCACTGTGCACTAACTGGAAATGATCATAGGGGCAGGATTCTGAATTACTATAGTCTGGTAGAACTTTATGTATTTAAAAATGATCTCCTGGCTGGCAGGAGACAGCAGACTTTGGTGAGACACATAGATTAAGAATATACTTGGTTGAACAGTGATTCTTTGTTCCCTTTACCCTCTACTAGTTACTCTTCCCTCTTCATATCACCAGAAGCCTCCCTTGAGCCTAGAATTAGCTGGACTACTGCTGGCCTCATTGTATTTACGTTCAACAAAAGTAGACCTGTTACAATTCTGTAGCTGCTGGAGAGGAATATCGAGAGACAGGAGCCTAAGGTAAATTATGAGAAATGGCTAAATGACCTCATTTGCATACTGTTGTGTATTGAGGCCAGGTCAATCACACTTTAAAGTTCATTGTTTTGAGCCTGAGGTCGGTTGCCAGGTATGGACTAAAGGAGTTCAACTTCCATAGGTAATTGTACTCCTGCATCTAATAGTGATACAATTAGAGTGAAAGGGACAGAGTCAAATTTGCCATAAGTAGCTCTTCTCACACTCTCATCCTAATCTTCTGTCCTGGTTAAGCTGTAGTGCTAAATTCAACCTTACACTCATCATGTCAGACAAATCTTCTCCACTCGTAAAGCTTTCAGTTAGTGTGCTAAAAGCACCAGTTCTTTCTTCTAATTCTTTAGAACTTATCCAAGAAGGGATTCTTGCGAGAAATCTACAGCTTAAATCCAAGCTTCATGATGGTTTTGTCAACCTTTATTCATCAAACCTTAAACTTTAGATCTTAAAGTCACTTCAAGTTGGTTAGGTCATGTAATAAAGCCCAAAGTTGATCCTCCAAAGCATGTTCTTTGGCCTTGTGATTTGCCTAAGAAAGTAGAGTAGGATGTCCTGATTGAGGCACATCATCTATCTGACCTTAAATACGATATCACTGCACAATTCCTTGCGATCTTCCAATAGGAACCGTAGGTTTTAAACAAAATCCGCCTATATCTCCAGCCAAGATCAGCAAGGACAACAATCTTATACTGTTGAATACCTTTTTCAATCTACTTTACAGAAACCTTCTGTGTGTGCAGTAGTGCTATTGCAAATAGGACAAGTGTTTCTTTCAAGATTATCTGATCAGGCAGGATTGTAAGTTAAGTGATGCCAAGCCATAATTATTTCCATCATCCTTTCTGATAAACTAAATCATAATACATCTGCTATAGCCAAGCCAAGTATTGCTACCAATTAGTATACGGGAACTTTGTGAACGCGACTATAAAAGGGTCCCAGATATAGTTATTGTCACAAACCTGACTAAGCGAGGAATAGGGTTTCACATGACTCACGGTTATGAGTCATAGGTT
>QOVD01004504.1:0-18653 GCA_003521225.1 Tuber microsphaerosporum | reverse complement strand
CCTTGATGATTTGCAACGCGCCTGTTCTTCCTTAGGTTTTTGTTTGTTTTTATTTTTTGGTTTTTATTTGTTCCGTGTTTGCTGAGTTGATAACTGGTGATTTTACTTTGTTTTTGTTATTGGTATCAAGTGCGTATGAATTCGACGCGTTGGAGAAATAGTTTTGTTTTTAGGTTTTTGTTTGTTTTGTTTTTTGTTGTGTGTTTGTGGGTTTTGTTTTGGCCATATCTGATGATGCATGCTATTTCTTGTACCTTAAAACAACGAATATATGATATAAAAAAAAAAAAAAAAAAAGGATGTGATGGCCTGTAGCATCTTCACGATATCAAGAAGCTGCGGCCCCCGCCCACCAATGACTTTTTTCTGCTCTTGAAAGGCCCCCGATACTTCCTCCGGAATCGTTTCCATTCCGCTAACGATCTGTTTAAGCAATGAACCTAGCACACTCGCCGCAGACTGCTCCTTCCGGGCCGCAAAGTCGAAGTAAAAACACGTAACAGTAGTGTTTTGTCTTCTAGCCTGATCGCACAGTCTATCCACTACCAGCGAGCTGACATCATGACCCGTTAGTTGTGACTTTCTTTCTTCCTTCTCTCCCCAAGAATAACCCTTACTACCTTATAAATGTCTTGCCGACCCCCGGGCCTCCATAGCAAAACAAGACTGCCTTATCACCTTCACCTTCTCCACTCCAAGAATGCCAGCTTCTGAATTGTTCAGTTCCCATGAGCCATTCCCCTACATTATCGAGGCGGCGCTCTTGGACGTCCCGATGCCGTAGCTTGGGCTCCAGGGGCGATAGCCAGGTTAGGAGTTGAGCCCGATCATCGGCAATAGTATAGCTGTTCCACACATTATTAAAAAGATTCGTATTGAAGCAGTTGGCGTTATCATTTATGTGGTACTGAGACATTTTCCGCTCTCCCTTACGTAGGTGATTGTCTCTGCTCAAATAGAGGAATTGTTGGATATGCTCGGCCGATGGATTTTGGGAAGCTGAAAAGCGGGGTCTATCCTTCAGCCAGGTAGATACCTGTAGGGCGTCCAATCAAACCGGCCAAAATTTGTGAAACCAACACCATGGTTATTAACGTGCTCCACTCACCCCGGTACTTGGGGGGATGTCAGTATAAATCGGAAAAAAAAAATATCAGCAAGATCATAGGGGCGAGTGAGCAGAGAGTTAGTATAGATGGAAGATAATAAGCACCAACAGACACAAACACCTTGGAGTGGATACCAAATACATTATCTTATAAATGACAAGATTTCCTGAGCCAATAATTAAAAATCCACCATAATACAATGCCCTGACAAAAGTCATTGTTGGTGGTCACTTTTAAACCAAAAATGATGTCTTTCAGCACACTAGAACTCAACCACCTACCAGGCATGTAAATTGATTCTTGGTAAAATAGTGGTCCTAGGTATTCTGACGGTAATATTGTAGTATTGTGGCATATGGAGAGGTATTGGACAAACTATAGCTCTATTAAACTGGTGATTTCCAAAAGATTTCTCTTTTCTATGGGAGCACTTACAAATTCTAGGGGCTTTACCTCTAGGTTTAGGATGGGGCCCATCAATTGATCATTGCTGCACACAAAACAAAGGAATTTTTATAGAAATAGGAATTTTAGATTCACTAGATCTTTAGCTATCAATCTATATTTCCCCTGTGTTAATTGATTAAGAGGTGGGGATGGAAATTGGGATTTCAAAGTCTAGGAAGTTTACTTGTTTTAGGGTGCGTCTGGTTGCCACTTCAAACCTTTGTTTTAACCCCGATTATAGAGGTTTGCCCCAAAACTCTATTTTGATTTTAAGTGGCACATCTGGTTACCATGAAGGCTCAAGAATCAAGATGTGATAATGATGTCAAAACAAAGGTTTCTGAAATATTGGTCAGATCAGTATTTCACAAACTCTCATTTCAGAACAGTGTGCACAGATTACAATAACCCACAACAATCATCAATTTAAGAATAAAAAAATTAAAAAAAATAAGAATTAAAATACAGGTACTAATATTGGTCTCATAATAATTAATCTGATTTTTTTGAGTGACTTTTTTTTTTTGAATTGATCTTCTTGGTGATGTGACACACTTCTTGGAGCTTGAAAATGCCCCATAATGGCAACTTGTGATTATTGCGGTTACTAGCCGCAACTCTCATTTTGTGATTATGAAGGTTTGAAACACCGGAGACTACCAGACGCGCCCTTAGTGTTTTCAGCGGTACTCGGAGTCACCAACGATGACTTTTGTCCAAGAACTATACAAATTGGCCTTAAAGAGACCAGTTGAAGCTCGTAGAAGCTCTTTGGAATCTCCAAAATTCATATGTCAGAGAACGGTTGACATTAAAGCAACTGGTCTGGGTTTCTACACTAACTTCAACAACCCTGTGTTTCCTTCCACAATGTTTATCGAATGGTTAGCACAAACCCCTGTCTTGGCACAGGGGTGGTGGAAATACTACTCGGGCGGGACGATGTCAGCCCCGATAAACCAAATAGGTATGGCGAAACGCCACTCCGGCGGGTAGCTATGAATGGGCATGATGGAGTGGTGAAAATACTTAGATGGGACGACGTCAACCCCAACAAACCAGATAGCACTTTAGGGTGCTGCTCAGAGTAGCAAGAGGGACTATGGACTTAGTTTGGTCAAGATTATACTTTACATGCTGCCTTCCAGACATGAGCCTAAATGGGCGGTCGGGCGGCCATCTGCACAGCATTGATACTGTACGGAAACTTTCAAGGATGGGTGCAATAGCGAAAAACGGTATCCCCCAACTATAAAATTTAATCTCGACTAATAGTGTCTTTTACCATAGAAGCGCATGTCACAGAGTGTGCTGGTCGATTTATCAATCTTCCTTCCAACAAGCGGGACCCAGATTCCAACCTGCAGATTGGGTGATTGATAGCAAAGATCTAGCGGTGAGGCTTTGGTTCAAGCCTCGCAATGGGCCAAGGCTTTGCTGGGTTGGCCCGGGCCCTTCGTTGGGCTGGGCCGGGTCCATTGGACTGGGCTTGTCTATGAGCTTCGTTGGGCTGGGCTGGGCTGGGTCGGGCCCAAGTCCAGGTAGCCCAGCGAACTCCGAGTCAATCAATGTCTTACCTGAAATTTAAGGTTCTGGTAGTGGATTTTCGTTCGTATCTCCGGGGAAACTATAGTCCAACCACATTGAATTCTGGAACAGCATTGCTATTCATAGTAAGGTAGAAGCCGAATTCTCTTCAAATCATCCGAATTGAATAAAAAACTAACTCTTATGCAAAGTGGACTGTCACTCTACACTCAATTCCCACAATGTCCTCTGAACAGAGCGCATATTCTCTGGAACCAAGAGGACAGTTTCGAACTCATGTCACTCTCTCAACCCAGAAACAATTGAGGCTACAAAGTGCCTACAAAATTGGCAGTCTCCCTAATATCAACACCCCTATTGAAACACATCCCATTTTCCCTAATCTTGTATTCTTCAACTAACTCTTTCCTCTATATATTGTTTTCATTGGCAATTTTGTATCATAAAAACTTAGCATTATTATATGTTGATTTGACCACTTTACTACTCTTTCCCTGTGTAGGTTCAACAGGTTTTTTGGGCCAGCCCGAGCTATGCTTCGTTGGGCCGGGCCGGGTTGGGCTCAGTATTCATTTGGCTTGGGCCGGGCTGGGTCGACCCTTTTTGAGCTAGGCTGGCCCATTGAGAGGCTTGCTTCCGTTAGGGTATGAGGAAGATTGCATGCAGATAGCACCGCAAATGATCCACAATATTTATCTGCATTGCTGGAGGGATAGCTGTCTATTTGAAAGCAAAAAATCAGGCGGTTCTTTTCCTTTTTCGCATATCATTAAGAATGCTCCCCCGCATTAGCCCTGATGCCTCTCAATAGGGATCAAAGTGTTTGTTTTATAATAGTGGCCCTGTTAGCGGTACTTGGTGGGTCACCGGATGATATAGTGTTCTATTGGATTGTCCTCTGTCGTATGCTACACAACCTCACTGTTCAAAAAAAACAATAAATTTAGGTGAGCGATAGTTTGTGATGGCTTAGAGGGCAGCCTAAGAGAGGGTAGTCTTGATTAAGTTACCTTCATGAAAATAACAGTGCCGGAGTGCAGCCGTGTGTGAACAGAGCAGAGCAATTCTGAATCTTTTTTTTTGCACAAACCATACTAACCATAGTAGTTTTATTCCTATTTTGGAGTAGACATCTATGGTAACTAGAAACCCATTCCAAGTTCTAATTATCAGACAAATAGTAATTGAATCATAAATTATCACTTTTATGTTTGAACAGTACAGTTCATTTTACATTGCTAATTTTTTCATATACATTATCACCAAATGTAAGAATTTTAAACATCTAAAAATCAGCTTCTTCAAAGCAATTGTGAGCAGGTGGTAGTAAATTTTCATGCTTCTTAGAATATCAAAATAGTGACCGATTACTATCGTAGGGGGTGACCGATGACTAGGTACAATCCGTTACTACGCAAAAGGAAAGTTGAATACATAATTCTTATCCACTATACCGGGTTAACTGTGTATTTCTAACAAAATTTGGGGGTTCTTTTCCTCGTCTGCATGCCACAGGCACCTCCCCCGCTGCCCCCCAATCCTCCTACATCTCCATTTAGATCGAAAGGGCTCTTCTGTGCTAGCCTAGTTAATTGTGACCAGTGAGGTTACAGGACATTCCAGGACTATATTCGGCTATGCTGTGTCGTGTGCTATGTAAACTTACCATTCAAACTAGTTAATGCTATACGAGTGACGGTCTATGATGACGTTACAAAGCAGCTGAGGAAAGGGTGGTGGTAATTACACCCCCGGAGATAATAGCGCTCGAGTGTAGCGGTGTACATAAATAAACTGGAATTAGTTTTTTTTTGCAAGGACCATACTAATCATAGTGGTTCTGTTCATATTTTAAGGCGGAGGAGGAAGTCAATAGGAGTTTTTTTTTTAAAGTGATTGGAATGTGAATGCTTTGGTAGGCACTTAATTTTGTGGAAATAGCCGTGACCCACGCCCTTAGTCAGGTAACCCATGCCCTGACAGCCGAGTACACCGTGCGTGTTGTCTAAATGGCACTGTCTTTCAGAGTTCGCCTGAGATCTACCCCGTAGTCTTGGTTAGTTATTGTAGTGCTGGACCTTGGATCCTGAACTACTAATTTAGCACTGTGTCCCAGGCTACTAACTGGTATTAACTTACCTGAGTCCCAAAGTCCTCGTTCACCCTAAACCTCGTTTACCTCTATCCCAACGATCACTCACACTTTGTCATAACACATGAACCGCTAATCTTACTGTCATACCTCAACCTCAACCACTACTGCTCTGAAATTTTTGACAAATATGAGCCGCAAGTTTAATAGAGAAAGTAAAATCTAAATATTAGCTAGCATTTAGTTATTGATCTATGGTCGTTGGAAAAGACTTAAGATGATCTATTAGTGCAATATTAACGAAGGTACAAGTAAGTATTAACGAGGGCTCTAAGGCTCGGGAAGTAGAAGAATATTCATCATATCATATTCAACGATATTTTAAATCACCGCTTAGGTTGGCTCTCGGGCGGTGTTTATGATAGATGCATTGTGTTTACGGCAACTTATGGCGATGCCGTAGTGCGAATAGTGTACTTGGCGGTCTTGATGAACACTAAAAAACCAAGGGCCTAGCTCCATAGAGCTCGGCAGGTTACGAAGCTGCAGGAAGAGCCCGTCCCACCTTCATCGAAATCACGAAGGAATACCGTAAATTCTGGGTAAACTCGACCCGCCGCCATACTTCTTAAGGCAGTCACTATTCCTCTTAAAGACTAACTCCGTGGCGGATTCGCTCTTCCGGGGAATATTAACCACCATACATGGAATGGTGGCGGGTCGAGTTTACCCAGAATCTACGGTACCCGAGTAGACCGGTGCAGTGCTACTGTACGATGCTTTTAACTTCCAGTACCGTAGGTGATCAGCAAGGCTTTGACTGATTCATTCATGAGCCTTGGTGCACTTCTATCAAGCAAGGCGATTCCACACGGATGCTGTTGGGGTTGATTCACTGCACCAGTGGCGAAGGATTTGTGCTGCGCCACAGGATAGCATTCAAAGGGGCGTAGCATTTTGTGCAACGACTGATGCGTAAACACAGACTGAGTGTTGCTGACAAAACTCCGGGAGAGATTAATTACACGGCCCTAAGCTAAGTTATGCTTGAGGCTCCACAAAAGACTCCTCTTTTTTCTTCAGCTCCCGGCGATTTCATCAACCAGCGCCCAATCACCTATCCTCCACAAGCTTCCGAACAGCAAAAGATGGCTCGAAATCCCTTCCGTGACGCTACCAATTCCTTCAATAATAACTCCTTCAATACAGTGTCATACAACTGCACTGTGGCCGATGAGCGGTCTCAAATCTTGACTTGGTTATCGCCACTAGAACCCAGGCTACGGCACAAGGACATTCAAGAGAGACGGGTCAACAATATAGGGGAATGGGTGCTGCAAACTGAGGAATTTAAAAGATGGTACACCAGTAGCGGGGGAAGTGAATCCAATAAGGCAGTTTTGTTTTTCTATGGAGATCCGGGGGTTGGGAAGACTTTCATTAGGTAACAAGGGCGAACCTCGATGAATGGAAGAAAAGGGGCAAGTGCTGACAAGCTGCGATGTTAGCTCATTAGTGATAGATGGCTTGTGTGATCGGACCAGGCGCAAAGGGGTCGCGGTTGGATGTTTTTACTTTGACTTCGCGGCCCAAAAGGAGCAGTCACCGGTCAGTATGCTGGGCGCTGTGCTCAAACAGGTTGTCCGCGGACTGGAAGAGATACCGGAGGAAATAGCGCAGGCGTATGAGGATGAGAAGGAGGCCATTGGTGGACGGGGACCGCAGCTTCCCGATATTGTGAAGATGCTGCGGACTACTGCTTCCAGAAAGCGCATATTCATATGCATCGACGCTCTGGACGAGTGTGTGGCGGGATACCGAGTCAAGCTGCTCGATTCGCTTAATCAAATTCTACAAGACTCTCCAGGTACTCGGATATTGGTGACAGGAAGACCGCACATCTGGGCTGAGATCGAGAAGCGTCTTACCAGAAGAGTAACGGCTCTACGCATCACTCCCAAGGAGCATGATATCGCCAGCTATCTTCGTAGTAGACTGAACGAAGACACAACTCCAGACGCGATGGACAGTAGCTTGGAGGCAGACATCCTAGAGAATTTTACCGAAGATATTTCTGAAATGTAGGTACAAGTACCTACCGGAGAACTTACCTCAAGACATCCACTGACAGATACTCTACATATCTAGGTTTTTGCTAGTCTCGTTGAAAATCGATGCGATCCTGCGGGAAACAACAATCAGTCGTAGGCGACAGAAGCTCAACGCAATGACCGAGGGCTTAGGGTTGGGGGGGGCTTATAGTGAGACGTTGAGTCGGATAAAGGGTCAAGGTGGGGAGAAATCGAGGCTCGGCATTGCCGCCTTGATGTGGATCTCTCACTCAGAGCGACCCTTGAGGGTCGATGAATTGTGTCACGCTCTAGGAGTCGAAATAGGATCGCCGGATCCCGACCCCGACAACGTCCCTTCAATAGGGACGCTGCTAGCCTGTTGTCAAGGCCTTGTTTCCGTAGACGAAAAGGCTTCCACGGTCCGGTTAATCCATTTTACTCTTCAAGTGTACCTCCGGGCCTATCCTGAGCCTTTTGGTAGAGCTCATGCCACAATAGCAGAGACCTGCTTAAGTTATTTGAATTCCCATCAAATCAAGTCTTCTCTGGCTAGTCGCCATTTTAATTCTGGGCTCATACCCTCTCCTGAAGATCATTCTCTATATTCGGACACACCCTCCCTTGAATACCTCCCCTGGCACCCCAGCACATCCATTCCAGAATATTCTTCTCCATATTCCGGCACACACTTTCAAGGATTCTCTTCTCTATATTCGGACCCACGCTCTCTAGGATATTCTTCTCAGTACTCGGGCGTACCTCTTCTAAACCATTCTTCACGATTTTCTGGCACACCCTTCCTGCCTTATGCTCCTCGATATTCTAGCACACCTTTTCTGGGGGATCCCCCTCTACGTCCGAGCTCCTCTCTAGAATACCGGCTTTCTTCGCTACGTTCGAACACACCCTTTCTAGAATATTCTTCTCGGTATTGGGGAGCACACGCAAGAAGAGATCTTTCAGATTGTGCAAAACAGCTTGCGCTAAAGCTATTTGACGACTACAGCAACCACATATCCGCCGGAATCCTCTTAAATGCAGAGAAATCGTGCTCTTTCAGTGTTTTCTCTAAACCTTTCCGGTTCAGCGGTCTGCACTGTGCGTCCTTCTTCGGGATTGTTGAGATTGTAGCTGGTTTGGTAGAGGGAAATGATTGTGATATCAACCAAAGAGACTGCACGGGTAATACGCCTCTCGTGTGGGCTGCTTTGAATGGACACGAAGAAGTGGTGAAAATACTGCTTGGACGGTACGACGTCAACCCCGACAGAGCGAATGGGGACGATGAAACGCCCCTCTTGTGTGCTGCTAAGAACGGGCACGGGGGGGTGGTGGAAATACTGCTAGGACGAGACGACGTGACCCCCGACAAACCGAACGGGGACGGCCAAACACCACTCTGCTGGACTGCTAAGAATGGTCACGAGGGGGTGTTGGAAATACTACTCGGGCGGGACGACGTCGACCCCAACAAAGCAGATAATGACCGCCGAACCCCACTCTGGTGGGCTGCTAAGAATGGGCACCAGGCAGTAGTGGAAATACTACTCAGGCGGGGCAACGTCAACCCCGACAAAACAAACAAGTATGGCGAAACGCCGCTTTGGTGGGCAGCTATGAATGGGCATGAGGAAATGGTGAAAGTTCTACTCGAGCGGGACAACGTGAATCCTAATAAACCAGATAGCGACGGCCGAACGCCACTCTGGTGTGCTGCTGAGAATGGGCGTGAGGGAGTAGTAAAGATGCTACTCGGGCGTGACGACGTCAACCCCGACCAAGCAAATAAGCGCGGTGAAACACCATTCTGGTGGGCAGCCATGAATGGGCATGAGGAGGTGGTGAAAATCCTACTCGAGCGGGACGACGTCAACCCCAACAGACCAGATAGCGACGGCCGAACGCCCCTCTCGTGTGCTGCTAAGAGTGGACACGAGGGAGTGGTGAAAATACTGCTCGGCTGCGGCCGCGTGGACCCTGAACAACCAGATGCGTACGGCCAAACACCGCTCTGGTGGGCTGTTATGTGTGGCCATACGAGAGTGATAGCACTACTGCAACCCCTGGTGTCTACAACCCCCAGCACAGCCTAAGGCCTAGGAGGCATCATCCTCCTTACCGCTTTCGAATACCGATAACCTATGTGCCATTTCCACAAGGACCGCAATAGCTCCTTAAGCATATCTGTCCTCGCCGCTTCCTACCTCTTTCATCCTCTCCCTGCCCCCTCCTGCAGTTTAAAATACCGCCTTACAGTAATTGCCGCCTCTCCTTTCTCTCTAGAGCTCGTCCACCCATTTCTATTCCATTGGATAGGCCGTGTAGCTTGGAATTTCCGTCATATTTACTTTTATTCTTCGGTTGTGGATGTGAATTCTCCTTGCACATTTATTATTCATTAAATTTTATCATTTCCACAGTTCCTTTTTCTCCTTCCCCCCCTTCATAGCGTAGAATTGACAGCTATTATGATCAAAGGTATAGACAAAAATAATAATAAGCGCAGGTATCCCCAGCAGTTGGAGGCTAGCTGTTGACTATGGTATGATTGTGATTGGTGTCCACTACCGGTATAGACATAGTTTGATAGAGATCATACTTACATACTATTACAAAGATGTGGTTGGTTCCAGAAGTTATGGTAGTGCTGTAGATCGTTCGGGAGTGTAATAGATTGCTCTAGTGCCATAGTGGTTCATAGAGAAGGTACTGCCTACATGTCTTTCTTTTATTATCACTGGAAAGCAACCATGCGGAGGAATATAGACATGCAAAGCAACCCGGAGAAACCTGTGGTGATCCATAGAAGGATCAGGATACGCTACTTGTGTTTCATTTATATGCCTCCCTTTACCATTAGTTTGGTTTGAGAGGAGTGTGAGTGAAGTTGTGGAACCTATGATACCTTCCCTACGCCCTTCCCGCATAGTGCCTAAGTTCCAAGCAAATCCTCCTAGTCTCCCGCCCACCGCTCCCCTATCTATTCCCCTACTTTAACACATACCGCCTCTCCGGTGTGAGCTGGGAGGTGAGGTGGGGAGGCTATCCGTACAGCGTTGATAGCAGGGAAAATTTTAGAGATGGGGTGCGATACCGATACCCGGTACCTCGCAGCTACAAAAGTTCATTCCGAGGAATGGTGCCTTTTGCCACAGGAGCCCACGTCGTAGAAAGTGCTAGTTAATTCATTGATCCGGACTTTAGATAGCCAACATGCAGACTAGGGGAGTGTTAGACAAGGCCCACGGATGAGGCGTTGGTTAGCATATGAGGAAGACTACGTGCAAAGAGCAACAGCTAGGAGGAGAAAGGTTAGACCTACAATATTTATCCTGCATATTTAGGGTTGATAGTGCATTCAAAAACAGATATTGTGATTCTTTTTTCTCCTCCCTATTTGATTAGTGACCCTCCCTTGCCCCTTTTCGTCTCCAAAGCTTTTTTCAGTTTCTTATACAGCTTGGCTAATGGCGTCCAGTGAGGCCACAGGATGTTACAGTACAGTATCGAATTGTGTGTGTTGTGCCATTGCTTTGTAAATTTATTACTTAGCGAGTGAGAACGTATGACCTCGCTTCCCAGCCCCTCTCTCCCGAGCTATTCCTGAGTTGCCCACCCGTCCTATCTACGACTTTCTGTGATACACCACACACATACACACACGTATACAGTACGCTACACTCCGCTAAGCTTTCAGGAATATACCGGACGAACAACTTGATTCCCCTAGCAAGGTACAGGTAAAGTAAACTTGACTTGAATTAAAGCTAACGCTCCACTCGGAATTCCAGGGATAAACTACCCTAACCTTCCCTAGTGTATGTGCTATATCAGTCCTAAATATTGCTCACATACCAGTAGTTGGGACGTCACTTTTTCTGCGAATGGTGGGTTTGTCACTTGAGATATTATCTCGATACTGCTCTACGGGTAAGAGGAGGTTTAGTATTATAATCCCTAGATTAGCATGATGCTAAGAGTGCATGAACGGGAATACAGGTTAAGCGACCGCTGGGTGGTACCCACTTGATCCGAAGTTACGACATCGGGATATTCAAGATTCCCGAGTTGAAAATGGGGGGGAACGGTTCTTACAAAACGAGGAATTTAGAAACTGATACAGTGGCGGTGGGAGAGTTGAATCTAATAAGGCAGTCACGTTTTACTGTAGAGATCTAGGGGAGTGCCAAAGCTTTTGTTTCCCGGCTTTGGATCCTGGCTTAAGTAGGGGCACAGAGTTTGTATTAGGCGGAGATGAAGATCATAATTGATTGTAATGGGTTGGTAGAAAGGAAAGTCTTGAGGGAAGTTATGATCGGAAAGAAAGGAACGAAGCAAGAAAATGACAGGAAGGAGAGAAAAATAGGCATAAGAAAACTTTTCATACACGTGCCACTGCAGCCCTAGAGTATCGGCATCTCCCACGCCAAGTGCGGCCATTAATCTTCAGCATCAATAATTTTGTACCAGACGAGTGACAATCTGTGATGCTGTCAAGGATAGCTGAAGGAAGGGGGGCGATGATTGTTAGAGGGGAAGTGTGCGGCTCCTCTACGCCTCGATTTGTTTGATTGGTATCAGCAGCGAATTGGGCTATTTTGAAGCTTGGAGCCGCAATTGTCCCTTTTGTTTGCTTCCGTGGAAGCCGCTATGTCGCCAGGGGTGTTGCACACTTTCCCCCTATTATTTCTTGCACCATACCAACTTGGAGGAGAGAGGGCCTAGACTGAAGCGGTGTTAGGTTCTTTTTTGAAGTTACTGTACTACAGTAAATTCTAGATAAGCTCTACCCGCCGCCATACTTCTTAAGGTGCCACCCTTCCTCTTAAGGTCTAACCCCGTAGGGAATCTACCTCTTCGGGAATAGTAGCCACCATTCCGGTAATAGCAGCAGGTTCAGTTTGCCCGGAATCTACGGTAATAATGTTATTGCTCGTCTTTGGGATATAGTGTGTTATGGGTATCGTTAGTACGATAATTTCATTCCAAGTTTAATCCAAATTTCTTCGGCGAAACACCGCACCGGTGTGATGCTGGGACTGGGCAGGAAGGGGTGGTGAAAATGCTACTGTTTTCCCCCTTAATCCAAAGAGGGAATTCCGGACGACTAGCGTGAAGGCCAATTATTCCAGTTTTTACGGTATTCCGTTGTACCATAGCTATACGAACATACTATTCAAACCTAATTTTTGGAAATAACTACACTTGGTATTGAAAATGCCCACACTCAGAGACCTTAGCGGTACGGGCATGCATCGGTGAAGGGACACGCAAGCTATGAAAAGCTCCTCCTATTTGTTTCCTCCATTCTTGCGCTTTCCTCGCTTAAGTCTTCCTTCCTGTTCTCGACTTCTTCTCACCCCTTCTTTCTTCACTCAATTGAAGAAATCCTGAACCCCTATACCGCTTAATACAAACTCTGTACGCCCGCTCGAGCCGCCCCACTCCGCTGCGTAAAAACCCCATTGCCGGTAATTACCCCCCCTTCGATTATTTTCGACACTGGTGGATCTGGGTTTGACGAGTGATGGTTCGTGATGCGGCTAAAAATGGTTAGGGAAAGGGTGTGGTGGTAGTAACCTAGGATGAAGGGGAGTTAAACTTTTTTTTCGCACATACTGCACTAATCGAATTATTACTGATCATCTTTGAGGCATTGTGGGGAGTGCAGGGTCAAAACCATTGATCCTATGCCTTTTTTACATCAAAAGGATCCATTTCCACCACCCACTCTCACAGCACAATGGCTATGAGAATCGGCTAAAATTTGGCAGTGCATCACTAAGTCTGTATAATGTAACATGGGGAATATTTTAAAGTTTTAAATTCCATGGGGGGTGGAGAAAATATCGTTTAAGTGCATATCATTCTCTAGCTGGTGGAAATATTCAAAGTGCTTTCAAGAAGATAGAGTTGGGAATTCCCTATGGGTATTTGAAAGTGTCCGTTTTTCGAAAATTTTAGTGTAAAAACCGGTGCCTAACGAAGTGTTTTGGGAGGGTACTTTACATTGAGGGTGTTGTTAATACGGTAATTTCTTGAAGGGTTTGTTGACCGGAGATTTTTCTACAATCTCGGTAGTTAGCCTGTGATAGAAGGCCGTTATCATATTGAACGACTCTTGGAATTGCGGCTTAGGTTAGCGGTCGAGGAGGATTTGACTTTGTCGAAATTATGTCTCGGTCATCGGAAAGATGGGTGATGTATTTGTTAAAGTTGACATAAGCGGATAGTTGGTTGTGGTTGATCGCAGATGTTAGGAAAAATATTGTGGGGGTTGCTTTTTAGTTCAGGAGTTAGAATAATTTATGGAGACGATCCCGTGATCACATTTTTCCCTTGTTATCGTGGGAGTAAGCAGAGGAATGAGGCCATGCATGAAGGTAATAGGTAGGAGTAGGAAGCGATGGAAGGACCAAGATTATTTCATTACCTGTATATTTCATATATACTCCTATCTTTAGAATAGTTTTAGGAGGTTGCAGAATGAGAGAACGAAGTTTATGGTTATATCGATTCTCTTCTGCCCTGTTGTCTGGCCTCGCCACTCCTGCGCCATTCAAAAAGTCACCCCAGCGACCAGTCCGTCTGGCTTTGGGTACCGCTGGATTGGCTTAGGCTTTTTTTCAGAGACTGTCGGACTGTGGGAAAGCGGCTTTCCAAAGCCAAAGCCGAGCCCGGTCTGGGTCACCTGCAGGCTCGGGGTATGAGTGATAGCGTGTTTCAACCCTGACCCTAATATGCGAAAGCCATTTCTCCATATTAGGGTCAGAGTTGAAACACGTTATCACTCATAACCCTCCGTTGGCTTTACGCGCACTGGAAGGATACCTGGATCTCGATTCTTCGCACTTATGGGGAAACGGGCATCCTTATATTATAATATTAGGCACAAGTCGGCTAATACTAATCTACTAGAAGTGGTGGAAGGGTCATCAAAAGAATTGTGCAAAGGGACTAGAGGATCATGGTCATGTACTCGGGTAGGGATGAAAAAATCCGAACACTTGTGGTGGAAAAACAGGGAATAAAGGGATGATTGACGCGGAAGCGGGTGAACCACGATCAGTCTGAAAGATACCTTAAGACTGTAGCTACACCAAGAATGTTGCAGCATGCAGTTGGATATGATTCTGGCTGCTGGTTCAGAACTGACCAAGGGTGGGGTAAACCTGAACCCTTTGGCTTCACTAGAAACTCAGGGCTCTAGTGAATTCCAAAGGTTTTATAGTAATTCTTGAACTGTCATGTTCGCGGAATAATGAAGCATTTCTTTAAAACATCATTCAGTTTTCTGATGTCTGCCAAGCCCCCATTTTTTCCAAACTTCTTTACTCTCTACTTCCCTCCCCGAAGGATCTTGCCGATCCCCTGTTCCAATTTTTTCATCCCTACCCGAGTAATGTGGATATGAAGATCATGGTTGTTGACCAGTTGATGACATTGATGGGTTTAAGCGAAATATAGCATCGTAAGCTCCTTTCCCTACTCTCATATTCTGAGTGATTAGCCGTGAGAAGCCTGTAGGCCGTCTACAGATATCTGCAGGCGACCTGGGCATCGCAAGTCGTGCAGTGCAAATTGAAATTTTGAATAACCGAGCGGCTTTGCCTAGGCATATGCGGGCTTTGACCTGGACATTTGGCAGCTTTATCCTAGGTTAACTTCGGGGCCAGGCCTACCGGTTGCCTGGGCGCCGCCGGGCTTTGGCGGCCGCCGGCGGTTTCCACCGGACTGACCCAGGCTTTTTAAAACCACGGCCAGACCAGCCTGACTGCCCCCTTGGGATCACTTCTATTAACTTATCCGAGTCGTAAAGTCCCCTCCACCCTGAATCACGCTAACCTCCATCACAACGATCACTCACCATTACTATCATACGTGAATCGCTAATCAACCCCAACTGCTACTGCTCTGAGATTTTTCGAAATATGACTGGCAAGTTTAATGGAGGGAGTAAAATCTAAACATTAGCCAGCATTTGGTTATTGACTCGGCCATTGGAAAGATGGAGTATATTATGATATAGTTCTTGGACAAAAGTCATCGTTGGTGGTCCCAAGTACCGCTGAAAACACACCAAAACAAGCGAAATCCTTGGACCTTGAAATCCCGATCCCCACCCCCACCCCTGAATCAATTAACACAGGGGAACTATGGATAGATAGTTAATGATCTAGTGAATCTGAAATTCCTACTTCTATCTCAAATTCCTTTGCTTTGTGTGCAGCACTCATCAATTGGTGGGCCCCATCCTTAAACTAGAGGTAAAGAGCCAAGAATATGTATGTGCACCCATAGAAAAAGATACATGTTTTGAAAATCACCAATTCATATAGCTATAGTTCATCCAATATCCCTCCATATGCCATAATACTACAATATCACAATCAAAATACCCAGGATTGCTATTTTACCAAGAATCAATTTACTTGCCCTACAGGTGGTTGAGTTCAAATGTGCTGAAAAACATCATTTTTGGTGTAAAAGTGGCCACCAACGATGACGGCGCGTCAGGGCTCTGTAGATACGTAATCGCTTGTGGTAACTTAAGCGATGCCGCGCGGCGCTGCCTGTGCGAACACTGTACCGTATTGGTACAGAGTTGTTTCCGGGCTCTGTGGAGCTAGGTGCTGGGCTTTTTAGTGTTCATCAAGAGCGCTAAGTTACAAGTACGAGGCTGCGGGATAAGCCCCTCTAGCCCGCATCGAAATCACGAAGGAATATTACTAGACTATGCTTTAGCTTAGATGATCAGCAAGGGTTTCGACTGATTCATTCGTAAAGCTTAAGGCACTTACTCGAGTACACTAGTACCGGCACAGTAGCGCCCCAATAGTGGAACTCTTTATACAAGAAACCCTGCTATTACGAACGAACCCTCCAAGAATTTACGCTCCTGCTCCTATGCGAGCTGTCTTCGCTAGAAGCGATTTCTTCTAAAACCTCGCTGTAACGAACGCAAAATCCTGACCCCCAGCGCTCCTAATAACGAAGTGCGACTGTATATACCAAACTAGTGACTCCAACCCAGGTGCTATCTAGTGTTGGCTCACGACAACGAAGGATTTGTGCCGAGCCAGAGGATAGCATTCAAAGGGGTGTGGAATTTTGTGCGGCTCGCATGTTGAATATAGACGGGGGGTTGCCTACAAAACTTTGGGAGAGATTGATTGGACGGCCAGAGCTATCCATGGGGTTCCACAAAGACCCCGCTTCTCTTTAGCTCTCGAGGATTTCATCAGCCGACCAGTTTCATCACCTATTCTCTGCTGGCCTTCGAGTAGTGAAGATGTCGCAATATCGCTTCTACAACAACACCAACTCCTTCAATAATACCAACTCCTTTAATAAAGTGTTGAACAACTGTACTGTTGCCGATGACCGACCTCAAATCTTGACCTGGTTATCACCACTAGAGCCCAAGCTACGGCACCAGAACATTCAAGAGAGCCGGATTAAAAATGTAGGCGAATGGGTGTTGCGAACCGAGGAATTCAAAAGCTGGCACACCAGCAGTGGGGGAAGTGAATCTAAAAATGGAGTTTTGTTTTGTTATGGAGATCCGGGGGTTGGCAAAACTTTCATTAGGTAAAAAGGACGAACCTCGATGGATGGAAGCAAAGTGCAAGTGCTGACAAGTTGTGGTGTTAGCTCGTTAGTGATAGATAACTTGTGTGATCAGGCCAGAGGCCAAAAATTCGCGGTCGCATGCTTTTACTTTGATTTCGCAGCCCAAAAGGAGCATTCTTCGACCGGGGTACTGGGTGCCTTGCTCAAACAGGTTGTGAGCGGACTAGAAGAGATGCCCAAGGAAATAGCAAAAGCATATGCAGCCCATAAAACGGTCATTGGCACACGGGCACTACAGCTTGATGATATCGTGGAGATGCTACAGACCGCCGCTTCTCAAAAGCCCACATTCATATGTATAGACGCTCTAGATGAATGTGTGGCAGCATATCGAGTCAAGCTTCTCGATTTGCTCAATCGAATTCTGCAGCGGTCCCCAGACGCTCGGGTGTTCGTGACAGGAAGAGCGCACATCGAGGCTGAGGTCGAGAGGCGTCTTTCGAGAAGAGCAACTACTCTACGTATCACCCCCAGAAGACACGATATCATCAGCTATCTTCACACCAGACTGGACGAAGACACAACTCCAGATGCGATGGACAGTAGCCTGAAGGCAGATATCCTAAAGAAAATCCCCGAAAACGTTTCTGAAACGTACGTAGAAGCGACATCAGAGAAGCTACTATAAGTTATCCACTGACATATACATACCGACTGTAGGTTCGTGCTGGTCTCATTGAGTATCGATGCGATTCTTCAGGAAACCACAATCAGTCGCAGGCGACAAAAGCTCAACGCAATGACCGAGGGCTTGGGGTTGGGGGGTGCTTACGGTGAGACGTTGAGCCGGATAAAGGGACAGGGTGGGGAGAAATCGAGGCTCGGCATGGCCGCTTTGATGTGGATCTCTCATTCGCAGCGGCCCTTGAAGGCCGATGAACTGTGCCACGCTCTTGGAGTCGAAATAGGATCGACGGAGCTCGATGATGACAATGTTCCTTCAATAGGGACATTACTGGCCTGTGGTCAAGGGCTTGTTGTCGTAGACAAGGAGGCTTCCACTGTCCGACTAAGCCATTTCACCCTTCAAGAATACCTCCGGGCTCAGCCTGAGCTGTTCGGTAGAGCTCACTCGACAATTGCAGAGACCTGCCTAAGTTATCTGACTTCCAGCCAGGTTAAGGCTCTTTCGACCACTCCCTATCGCAATCTCCGGGACACACGCTTTCTAGGGTCTTCTTCTATATATTCGGACCTCCCATTTCTGGAATATTCTTCTCTCTATTGGGGAATACACGCGAAAAGAGATCTTTCAGATGATGTGAAACAGCTCGCGCTAAAGCTATTTGACAACTACCGGAACCATGTATCCGCCGCAATCCTCTTGAATGATGAGAAATCGCTTTTCTTTGATGGTGTCTCCGGCGAGCCTTCTCTGTTCAGCGGTCTACACTGTGCATCCTTCTTCGGACTTGTTGAGATTGTAGCTAGTTTAGTTGAGGTGGAAGGTTGTGATATCAACCAAAGAGACTGCACAAGTAATACCCCTCTTGTATGGGCTGCTTTGAACGGGTACGAAGGAGTGATGAAAATACTACTCGGACGGGACGACGTCAGCCCCGACAAACCAGATAGGTTTGGCCGAACACCGCTCTGGCAGGCTGCTAGGTATGGGAACGAGAGAATGGTGAAAATACTACTCGAACGGGGCGACGTCAACCCCGACAAACCGAATTCCTCCGGCGAAACGCCGCTCTGGTGTGCTACTAACAACGGGCAGGAGGAAGTGGTGAAAATACTACTTGGACGGGA
>QOVD01004499.1:0-10569 GCA_003521225.1 Tuber microsphaerosporum | reverse complement strand
AGAAAAACAAAGCCGGCTAGCCGGAGCGGACGACAAAGTAAAACCCCAAAACCCTACAAGCAGGAAACAACAGGAAAACCACGTGCCATAAACTCCTACCCCCTGACAAAAGGAACACTACATTCGCAGCGAAACAAGGAGCGTAAATGTGACCATTACAAATGAACGAAATCACAAACAAAGGGGAACCCATGAGAAGAAAACCCAAACAAGACCTAGAGTACACAACACTAGAGAACTCGAACGGGGGCCGGTCATCAACCACTATAATATGGAAGCAATCAAAACACGAAAGAAACCAGCAAAAATTACATCGCGCTAAGGCCAACAGTCGCTCAAGGAGGCGGTGCAATACCATGAACAGTCGTAACCGAGGCATGCGACCATGGGCAGCCGCAGGGAGGCGAGTGGGGCCACCAGGCAGAGAGGATGCCAGCCAAAAGAATGAGCCAAGCCGACCGCATAGGTGAGGGCGAGGGTGTAACAAAGGAGGTGGCTGTAACCGGACCATGGGACGAAGCGACCGGAAGGGGAGAGGGGGTGGAAGGCAAACAACTCGCTAGAAACAACCGACAAACAGGCCATGCTCGAGCGATTTCGGACCGAGAGGACGACAGCGGGTACCGCGAAGTTACTGACCGAAGCTTTCCCCAGCGAGGGACCAGCCGTAGAACCGAGGGCGTACTTTCACCAAGGTCCGGACACCGTAACGCCGACCGTAAACGAAGAAAGAAGTAAAGCCGACCGGGGCGGCCGCTAAGCGAGGCTTGCGACCGTGGGACGAGGGGGTGGGTGAGAGAGAGACTTCAAACAACCTCTAGGACAACGCTTTCTCAAGGCGAGGCCATAATAAAAGAAGAAGAAGGTAGTGTCGTCACCCTCCTAGGCAACGAGGCCATCAAAGGAGAGGAGAGGGAGGGGGTGGAGTTGACGATGATTTCTCATGGTGTTGAGATTTCAATCGCCGGAGGTGTAGAGGAGATCGTTCGTGCTAACTACTCACACGATCACGGCCCCTTTATATAGGCATTCCTCCCACAACCCTAACCCTGGTAACTCATACACTTGAGTCACACGACCTGATGACTCGTAGCGAGTCATGTGCAAAATCCATCAGCTGACTTTCAACAAGTCAACTGCGCAACATACCTACACCAATCATAATCCAAATCTCAAGTCATGTGCGCAATTCGCGTCGCATGAGTGAAACCCATGACTCGTAATGTGAGTCATGTGCAAAAGTTCATAAATCATATGACCACAATCGTAGTCATGTGAGAAACATCAACCAATAACATTATAACGATGACATCGCGAATGCGAGTCATGTGAAACAAATCACAAACCTATGACGCATAACCATGCGTCATGTGAAACCATATTCCTTGCTTAGTCAGGTTTGTGACATTTACCATACTGGATCTTCTCACTTTTTTGTCTTTGATAAGAATAGATAGAAAGTTTTCTGAGTTTTAGCCAAATGGACCATAAATATCGATATTCACCTATACTACTCAAGAGTCTTTCCATTGTCCTGATGCAACAAGTATCATTATTCTCTTTTCTTTGCTCAAACACTTGTCTACCACTCCCCCCTTTAGTTTTTCTTTTTTCTTTTTTTTTTTTTTCTTTGTTTCTTTTTTTTATATCCTTATTCGTTGTTTTTAAGGTACAAGAAATAGCGTGCATCATCAGATATGGCCAAAACAAAACCCACAAACACACAACGAAACAAATTTAAACAAAAACCCACAAACAAAACTAATACTCCAGTCGCGACGAACCCAGACTCCTTTGATGACAAGTAACAAAACCAACCTATAAATACCAAAATCAAATCATGGCAAACAAAAAACATAAAATATCCAAACAACCAATTTAGACTTTAGAAACTAAGGAAGAACCAGGGCGTTGCATAACATCATGGCCCTGGCACGCGTATCTGTGATGCCCTCCAGGAGGTTACTGGACGGGAGGATTCTTGGACGTGGACCCCTGTTTGGGGGTGCCGGCGTGGTGACGGACGGGACCACCTGCGTGGGCGGTATGGGGTACGGAGGCATGTCGGGGGGAAAACCCGTTGCAGTTGAGAGGACGTAACAGGACAAGCCTTTTAGCAAAGAAGCGGAGTCCCAGAGAGGGGACGAGGAACTCAGCAACAGATCCCTTTGCCACTCCCCCCTTTACAGTAAACCTCCTTTTATACTTTGTTCCCCTTTTTTCATGCAGTTGGAATACTTATACCTTACTTAGTTTGCTTCCTTGATGCCTAACCTATTTATCCCTATCCTAATTTTAGGTCTATCTGACTTTTCTAATTAAGTATCACTGGCAGGCTTATCTTCTGAAGCTACTTTATTTCCATAGACTATGTTTGTAGCAAGAGAGTCATATCTCATTATGCAGCAGTATTCCTACCACTCCCAAATGTTGTTTATTGTTAGTATTTTGAAACATACTGTTGTACTATACTCATCCTCCTAGCTGTAGCTCACTAGACAATACTGAAAATTCCTTATGCTCACAAAATGCGAAATTTTGTTAAAAAATGAGTTTGCAACCTGTAGATAAATTACAATCTCCACAAGTCAAGAAAGCAATTACCACAGGGAAAATAAGTAGTTGTCCTAGAAGTCAAAGGCTAAGTAAACATAGAATCCTTCCTCTCTCCTCCTATCACAGAGTTTCTATTCCCATTAGATGCAAAAGGTACATGTATTTAGAGACAAACTCCTTAAATCAAAACCGAGTCAATAGAGCCTCTTGAAAGAACTAGTAATATGATGGAAATAAAACTGAGAATCGCAATAATAGAGGACGAAGGAGGTTAATATTCAATAATGTAGAAGGCTGAGCAAACTAGTTTGATGTGTATCAAGGCACAATATATTGACATATATCTAACATTTTGGGATTTGGTTGCCTCAGTTTGCAAGGGCATTCAATGATGTCAGCTAAACAATAGTTGCATAATGGATACTCATGTCAAATGTGCTCCTTTATCAGTTTTCTGACCGACTTCCACTATATGATAATGGGCCTCCATAACCTCCTCCATATAGTGTTATAGGCATTCCCATCTACCCTGTCCTCTTATAAGCGCTACGAATCTGGAAAGTTTATTGTCTGGATAGTATAACCCCACCAAACAATTGTGTTATCATTCCTATGGCTATCGCATGTGAGTATAGGATAGATAGCTGTGTGACAATGCTGAACTTCAATCCCCTTGAGGCCACTACTCTTCACTTGTTCAGAGTGAATTGTCTTGATTTCTTCTAATTGGAATATTGGGGCATGCTCTGCTTGAACTCCTCCACCCCGCTTATCTTGTCTTGTCTCACTGCCATTTTCGTATTGCTTTGTGTAGGCCATAGTTAGCAGAAGACTTTGATACCATGCAGTCTAACCTACCTACCGAACTATCGAAGTTAAACATAGACCCCAGCAGGCTACCTCTTGTTCTTCTCTCTCAAATAATTCACCTGTTTAAATATTAGAAAACTAAGCCTGAGAGGTGGGGCTTGTCATTTTATATCAAGATTGCCACTTTCCCCAACAAGCTCATTGGCTCTCTTCTCAAGACACTTTTCATGTGCCACCAAGTGTTTGTGAACTTGTGCATTTTGTATCTACAAGTGTTTGGAGAACTCGGTTATTCCTTTCCACTATCGTGTGATATTGGTTTTCCAACATCCTAAACGTGCTGTCATTGAGTTTTTCCAAATGCTGAAACCAGGCGGCCCTGTCATCTCACAGTTGCTCAGAAATCGTAGCCGGCTTTTGTGGATCTGTTTTGTGTGAGACCTCCTGGGGGTCTTGGGGGGCAGTCGGGTGTCCGGTCCCCGTATTGCCTTGAATGTTCTTCTTCCGTTCTTGTTAGTTTGTCACTGCCAGATGGAGGTGAGAAAGAACGCACAAGGTTAGCATTCGTAACGGGGCCTCGAACGCCCCGAAAAACCCAAGCCCCGGGCCAGGTTCCCCGCCCCACACCGGTTTTAATATACCACCGGCCCCAAGCGGTTCCCATTCAGCTACACGTCTGAAGCTCTCTCTCCTGTTGATCACTGGTTCCCTACTCATGCCTCTCCGGATGGGCGCCCTTCACTTTTGTTGGATATTGGCCTATAGAGTATGGGGTTACGCACTTGAGTGGATATGCGGATATGAGGATATACCGGTTTCCGGATATGCAACTAGGAGATAGACGGGTATAGGGCATGCGGCTTTGTAGTTTTCACATCCTATGCCGGTAGGGATAGGATATTGGTTCTATTGTTTCGTTTGTACCTTATGCCATTAGGCTACTGGAGTTTGCACTTTGTTAGGGCAGAGGCTCTAGAGATCACAGAGGATCATGGGATATTGGGATGGTTCTAGATTGTTGGGGATTAGGTTTTGTGAGCCGCATGTGTTTCTCTAGAGTTCGTTGAGCTTCGGGAGTGTTTGGTTGTTTTTAGTCAGACGGAGATATATATCTCCTAGCCTGTCCTTAGCTAGAGAGGAGAACGAGAGTGAACTAGAGCACAGTTCCCCTATCTTCTGGCCTTTCCTCCCAGAGCATTTTGAAATTCCACTTTTGTTCGTTCATTCGTCCCGAGGCTAACTCCATTTTTAAAGTACTCCACGATGCCAGCCAGTATCGCTCCCCCAGTTACGAAGATAGCGATGCCATAGGCGAGCCAGAAGCCCCCCTCGTTAAAGAGGTATCGGTTACTCTGCCGGGTAATGAGTACGTCGCTTCTTATAGGCGGCCCGAGTGTATCTAAGCTGAGGAGGCTAAAAGTGATGTTCCGCGACAACTCTTCTATCCCGCGAGCTAGCGATCCGGTGTACATGTCGCTTGGGAGGTTAGTCATATTCATGCTGGCGAAATCGGAGCTGCCTATCAGGGGTGTCTGGAGGACTTGAGTATCCCACGAGACGGGACTAACGACTGCGGATTCACTACCACGGTTCTTTGTAATGTTCCCAATGAGAAAACAGCCCATGGCAGCGAAGAGCGCGTAGGAAGCTTCCCACCCCTCAAACGGCTGGTGGCTTACGATAGGTGATGCTAAGGGCCTGCAAGAAACGGGGTTCAAATACTCCAATTTCTGGATTCCGAGCGTCTGTGTGGAGTCCCGGAAGGTGACATTCACGGTGAAAAACGCGTGGTAGAGCTCGCAGGAGAGTGCCTGGCCGTAGTCGGGATCGTCGAATTTCGCTTTCTGGGCTTGGCCCGGCGTGCACTCTCCTCCGTTTGGTCCACAGATTTGGTCTGTGCCGTTTTGAGATGTGGTTTGGTAGGATAGGCCTACGTATATGCTGCATTTATCGGAGGTGATTTCAGGATTATATATTGTCGCATATCGGATTCTTCCTGACTTGTCATAGTCCATTGTTCGCTGCATTGCGTGCCTGACACGAAGGTCGGCCGGCATACAACGAAAAGAGGGGCCGTTGAAGCTGTATACATAGGAAGAATTTGGGCCTGCGGGTTTTATCGGAAGGATAGCGCCGCCGGTAGCAGTTGTACTAACGATCCTAGATAGGAGTGGGCTTGGTGCTATCCTTGCGCCGGAGATAGCCTGAGGGGTATTCTCTTTCGAGTCCCGTCTTCGGAGACACTCAGTCCGAGGCTTGTTACAAAGCCAGTTGGATCGCTGAAGTTTGTGGAGGGGATGGGTTTTGATATGTTGTATTGTTGTTGGGTAAGGTTCACGGATAGTGAACCAGGAGTTATTATCGCTGATATAGGAATGCACCTATTCTTCCCCATTAGCATAATCCCACAACGCCCCGGAAGGAGAGGAATAAACGTTACCAAGCCAGAAATGCAAGTATAGTAGCAGCCTTGGCACTCCTCAACATATCCCCATCCCAAAACAAGGTAAGATCCGTAGGTGCAACAAACATCGCATCAATCCCCTTCACGCTAATCGCCCTCTTGCGCAAGGTTTCCCATGCAATCTGCTTGTGAGCGATAACGACAGCACCAACTAGGGACGCCTTCGATAGGAACGCCAACGCGGTACCCGCTCGAATAATGTATTCCTGTTCTAAGTTCCCCCTGCTATATGGTCTCCCCAGGACTTATAGAACATATAGTAGATTATAGCGCAGGCTATTCCGAGAAGGATAGTCCGGCCATCATTGCTACTGGGGAGATGGCATCTAGTTCCCACACCCAGTTCCCTGGATGGGTGGTCTTCATGGGAGAGGCAATATTTCGGCCTGAATCCGAGGATGTGTGAACAGGACTGAGAGTACGGCTGGCTGGCAGCGGCTTTCGAGGAACGGGGTTTCGCTGTGGTGGGCCGGCGAGGTAGTAGTGGTGTTCTGATCTTTCGTTTCTATCTTCTCTTTCGGAACATATACTGGAATTACTACGGTATTGTTGTAGTAGATTGTATGCTGGGTGTAGCGTGGTCCTGCTGGTTCTGCAGCGGCTGGTGCCACTCTTAGGGCCGGGCCTGAAGTCGGAATTGCCCTCCTGAGGAGGTGGGGCCGGCACCGGGTCGCTAGTTGTGCGCTGGTGGGGATGCATGAAGGGGGTGAGTTGGCCTTGGGTGAATAAAGTAACGTACAAACACAATTTCTGCTCAGGCTTCAAGGGGAAGTATAGATTCCGGAGGCATAGGGATATCCCGTGGCCATTTATTACCCAATTGTAGCCTGATGGGTTGTCTTCAGCTGTTATTTCCAAAACAACCTGCTAGTCCTTTACCTACCCTACAGAAAGGTTTTTTTACGTGATAGCCGAGTTCGACCAGGGCCGAGGGTTCCATTTGCCTTGCGGCAAGGCTCGCGCGCGGGGCGCTAAAACCCTGTTAATGACTAGAGAGTCTCCTCGTGAGTTTCAAAATCTTACCGCAGTGACTGCGGTAAACATCAAGGCCGGACTGGAGCAATAAAGAATTAGCTGCCGCTAGTTAATCACTACCTTACCGGTAGCATATTCCAAATCGGCTACTTTATCAAAGTCCAATTATGGTATAGTATATCGCCGCTGGCGAAAATGGTGTAGGCCTCCTCTTTGCTAAACCCGGGAAACCAGGGGATCGTACATGAGCAGCCGAGCGGGAAGGCGCACTGACAGGCGATCTCCCTGTTCACAAACGGGCAGTCCGCCCATTCCACGGTAGTGCTCAGATGCCCTACCGGTAGTCTAGTAGACGAAATGGGTAAAGTTCGACTTCAGTACTGTAGACCATAGGAGTAGCAGTTTTGACTGACTATAGTCGGCTTAACTTGTTACAGTCTACCTATAGATACGATGACTGTTATTTTAAAATTCTTAACACAACTACGAAAAGCCGTAGGGGAGGTAAATGGGTACTATATAAGTTCGTATGGCAAAGTTAAATGGGAAATAGGAAACTAAAAGGAAGAGAAGAAAAAGGGAAAAATTACCGATCAAATAACCTGAACGATGCCGGAGCATTGAAAGAAACAGAAAAATAAGGTTCAATAACCGACAAGCTAATGACCTTTTTGAAATTTATAAGATGTAATGCCACAAAATCCTATTGTTAACCGCCCAAAAAAAAAAACTGGTAGGCCATTTTTAGGGAAGGGTCGGTCTATCCAGTCCGGCCATTCCCCCTGACCAGACTACGCAGTCCACAATCTCACATCTGGACGGTCTGGCCTAGTGCAGACATCCTCGAGTTCTCCCAGTCCGGAATGGCCGATTGCGAACACTGGGGGTTCTTTAGACAAAGGGTGAGTGGATGAAGTGAGGGTGGCGCTTGAGTCCTGGGAACAACTGGAGCGAGTTACAGTGTTAACTGAGAAGCGCAACCTGACGCGAGTAGAAAGTAGACTTTGCCAAGATTTAAGCCCAGTTCATATTACGCTGGTTGTGATAGGCCGAAT
Source organism: Tuber microsphaerosporum (assembly GCA_003521225.1). NCBI lineage: Eukaryota > Fungi > Ascomycota > Pezizomycetes > Pezizales > Tuberaceae > Tuber > Tuber microsphaerosporum. The sequence continues at coordinate 2,709 of QOVD01004499.1, read as the reverse complement.
CCCTCACCTCTCTAAAGGTATCTGGAAGGGTTTTTAGCGAAGAGCATTACCGGTATATTGAAAAGGTTTACCACAAATCAGCCCCTTGGTCACACCAGCACTCCACACAAGCGCTACCAGTCGCCAAGCAAACCACCGTACTTGCATAATACCGCGAATTTTCCCAAAGAATGATTGTTCCCCGTGTACTGTAGCCCCGTGTATCGATTGTGAAAGGGAAGAAATTCCGTAAACGCTCTACCATTTTCCATTTGCCGGGAGGGGTTTTCCAAATCAGTTTAATTGATCCGACGAGGTTCTCCCCTTTGAAACCATTTGGCCGGGGATTTCCTTTTTCTGCCTCTCGTGTAGACCATGGTTCACCGGGGGGGGGGAGTGTAATACCTGTGTTGATATAATTACTGTGCCCAAGTGTTGTGCTCGGTATGATACATCTGCAGTACTACCGGATAAATCATACAAAGCACTTCCCAAAATGGCCCCATTCTGCCCCTCCCCCGCACATTCAACATGACGTAAGAAAGAAGCGAAGTCACCGAAGGCTAAGCGACACCCCAGAATGTTCCAAAATTCCCGTCGTCCCCATGCGGCAGCCACCACAGCCTCCATAATAAGGGCTACAAACCAACCATCCAGAGCTATGATATCAAATAGTCACCCGTTCCTGACAAGAAATAGGTTATGGTATCCCCGCGGCCAGTAAGTCGGCTTCATATTCCTACCGCTCCCGATGGCGAAAGAAAGAAAAAAAAAGATTATGAACTGATTAGTCTGACTATAATAACCCCTTCTCGGGCCATTTATGGCTCCACACTTAGTCATGTAAATCCCCAGCACATCTCCATCTCCCGTGGAAAATTCTTCCATCCAGCGAGCGGGGATGACTAATCTATGAGGACCAATGGGGTTTGCTCCAAAGGTCACGAATATTATATGGTGTAACGGGTGCGGGAAAGCGGGTGTATCAATGGTTGGAGGCACAAGTTAGAGTCGGGGTATAAAATGATGGGTGCGCGGCGTATTATATTGAATTTTTCCGCTCATCATACCATACTATCATACCAGTGCCGGTATTTAATTTAATTTTTTTTATCACAGCGCGCACTGAATTTTCCACCTTTCCCTACATATCATACTTTACACCACCAAGTCACCAAAATGCAGTCGATAGATCCCAAATCCCTCTCTACCCTGCAAACACGCATCACGTACCTCAAATCCTTCACAAACTTCACCGAAGCCGATGCCGCGGCCCTCCACGCCGCAAGACCTGTCGTCGAAGCCCTCATCCCCACAATTGTCGACGCGGTTTACAAGAAACTCCTAAGCTACGACATCACCGCGAAAGCATTCGTACCTAGACAAACCGGCTATGACGGCATCGCACCAACCAAGGTCGAGGAATTGGATCTGGAGCACCCAATGGTCAAATTCCGAATGGGCTTTTTGAAGGGGTATTTGCAAAAGTTGGTGGTGATGGATTACGACGATTCGCGGACTTGGGTATGTCATCTTGCTCCGGAGTAATGCCATTGGGTGAGCTGCGCTGATGGTGACGGTTCCTAGGAGTACTTTGATAAAGTAGGCATTATGCACACTGGTGTTGCGGGGTTTGCTCATCGGTAATTTATATTCCACATTCCTCAACCCACACTTCACTCTGACACACTGGTTGATGATCCATAGCGCGAAAAAACCCGGCCTCCGTGTCGAGTACATCCACATGGGGCTTCTCCTCGGCTACGTTGTCGACCTCGTAATTGCGGCGGTAACGGCTCATCCTGAATTGGATAACGAGACGAAGAGTGCTGTCTTGAGGGCGTTGAATAAAGTCATTTGGATACAGAATGATTGTCAGTTCCCCTTTCCAGTTCCTAGCGGCATAGTGGCTAACGAGGTTGTAGTGTTTGCGAGACATTACGTTGTTGACTTGGACACTCCTAATTCGGTCGTGGTTCCGAAGAAGGGGTTGTTGGAGGGGTGGGTAGGGCAGATTGTGGCTGGGGTTGTGGTCGCGGTTGGGGTGTTGGGAGTTCAGATAATCCTTCGGCGGTGGTAGAATTCTCACGTCTTGCGATCGGTGGTGATAATGAGGGTGCGGAGTTGGGTTTGTCAACTTGTAGGATTTCCAGTTTTTCCCTACGGCGCGTCGCGGTTTTCCCTTTTACCGCGCTGGGCTATTAGAATCTCTACTCTTGGGTCTTGGGGGGTGGTCTGTGCGTTGTTTGGTATATCCACCCTGGAAGCGTAGGATTCTCGCTAGAGGATATCCCCCGAATCTGTCTTTAATGATTAGTTAGAGCTCCCGCTTAATGCACGATACATCTGCACTGTTCCACATTTCTCAGCCAACATATAATTTTTACAGAGACGAGGCAGCTCTTGTCGACCAAGATCCTGCCAATGATCATTCCTCCATAATTCGCTTACCTTACCTAATGCCACATCTACAGATCTCGCTATCCCACTCATAAACAAACCCAACCTTTAGCACAGAAAATAAAAAAGGAATCTCACGAATTCATTGCTGTCTAGACTAGAGGCATAATACCAAAGCTAAGCTACCCAGCTAGTCTGCACTGCATCTTCAACCCACCTCATTGAGCAAAACACGTCGGCTCCTTATCAACTCATCAGATCCAACAACTCCATCTAGTGCCTTGCCAGATACCCCTACCCCCTCACCAGACACAACCGGAGGTGGGGGGA
>QOVD01004491.1:0-48243 GCA_003521225.1 Tuber microsphaerosporum | reverse complement strand
CCCCCCTCCCGCTCTTCCTTGACGAGCACACCAAAGTAAATGCCGCGCTTAAAGTTCTCCAAACCCCCGAAAACCTCAGTGGAATGCCTCGACTGCTGCCTTGATTTCGCTGCCCCCCTCTTCGTTACTGTTGTGCAACTCTCGTTCTTGCTTCTCTGGCAGTGCTGCCTTTCGCCGGGAAGTCTAGAGTTATGTCTTTGGAAGCTGCTGTGCCGCCCACAAAAGTAAAAGACACAACCTTCTGCAAACAAAGTCCCACTTTGATCATTGTTCCCTTTGCCACCCGGATAGCAGCTCTAGGCTCCAATTCCATTGAGGTGGATCAATGCCACCCAAAGATAATCTTTGCTAAACAAGAGCTGCTCTGATGCAATTAACTGTAAGCTGTTCCAGCCGGTTTCCCTTCAAACATTATGGCCACCGCCCCCCGAACCCAAAAACGTAATTGTGAACTTCCAACAATAGGGAGAGAGCACATTAACTGCGGCTCTTCCCTCTGAAAAGATGGCCATACCCTGTTTGCCACGTCAGTATGGGTAAACTCTCGACCCTAGCGCCCGGGGTCCATTTGCACGAAGGAGGGGGGGCGATGGGACAAGCAAAAAAAGTGATGGGCGGAAAGATCTATACGAGTCATTTCATGCAATGCTTCCCTTATCTGAGCTACTCTGGAGGAACAGAGCACGGAAGAGGTAAAGCCGCCGGGCCGTGATGCTGGGAAGGCAAGGCTTCAAGGAGGGGTGCAGGAGAATGACAATCAGCTGAACGCTGCGAGACCCAAAATAAGATGCAGGTCTTTCGTGGAAACCAATCCGAGTTGCCAATCCAGTATTTCCCCAAAGTAAAGACCGAGGCAGCTACAGTCTTGTGACTGAAGCTGCAGCATATACACCACCCGGGTGGACGGATAGTTGAAGCGCTATTGCTGAGCAAGAAAAAACTCGAAACAAAACAAATCCGGCTGCAGTTCAGGCCAAATGAAGTGAAAAGGCTGAGATAAGACCCCGGCGAGCCCGGATGGCAAGGCTTTAGCTGAGGGATGGGTGTGGGGCCATGGAGATAGAATGAGGCGAACGGAACCGGTGTTAGGGGAGAGGGGTTGGTGAGGGGTTTGAAGTGTCTGATTTTCTTGGTTATGTTGTGTTGGTGTACTGATTTGGAGCAATCGAGGGCACGATCGTCTTTGATAGCCGGCCTTTAGCGTAAAAAGAAACTTAGAATTCATGCGTTGAGTTTCGCCAAAAGAACCCTAGTCCTGGTGAAGGTCAATCTCAAGATGCCCCTCTATATCCTTGTTGATATATCTCGTGCCACTGACTGGGCGGAAATCCGTGTCATTCTCGCAAATAGCCACCATTCAGCAACCACTCAATGCATTGTCCCCACACTATCTGCAACCTCGTCCCGTTCATCACATACACGTGATGAGAAGAGCAAGCTTGCAACCCAATCTATGGGCTTCTGCAAACAAGGATGGTGAGCAGGAGTAACGAGAAACGACAACACCGCGAAGCATCTGATTTAGTAGGGCGGGACGAGTGAGACAGGATGAGGGCAGGACCAGGAGGTGCATGGTCCAGCGTCTCCGTGAGGGGTTAAACGGGAGATAGGAGATAGTTGGGAGAACGATCGAATAGGAGGACGAGTTTCTGCTTCTGGGGGACAAAGAATGAAAGTGAAGGCGAGACGCCTTCAATTGACGGAGGTGTAAAGATGGTGTGGGAGTGTGGGGCAGGGGTCGAGAACTAGGAAGAACGGTGATCGTTGTGATTGTGTGCCTCCGTTCTGCTTTACAGCTGTGTGTTGTTCACGAGAGGCGGTTGAGGGTGCCAATGGGCTGACTGGCGTGACCGGAAATAGTTGAACTTTCTGTAACTGTTGGTGGTATCAGAATTACCGTCCCGAGAGAGAGGAGGGGTTGTGATATGGATGCGTATCAACAGCATCTCTAACATAAATACCCCCTCCGAATCACCCCAATTGCATTTCCATCCCCATTCTCATTCTCATTCTCATCTTCACAATCATCTCCACAGTCGCTCTTGTCTCCGTCTCTTCTCCTTAAAGCAATCATCCTCTTCTCCCCCCTCCAAAGAAAGGCAAACAAGCATCTAGGCTTGCCTCCCAAACATCAATTGCTTCCATAACCGCCACTGAGCAATCTCCAAGCTCGATTCCAAAGCATCCCCGCCTCCCCCAGACCCTGCTCCCCCCACCACCACAGAATATCATTCGATCCAGCTGAAACATTAAAATAAACATGTGTTTCTACGACCAACAAATCTTTGTTTGCGGAGACCACAAATGGGGACGATTCCGAGCTCATTGCAACAAGGAATACCGGACGGGCGAAACCTGTGGCATGAAATTGATTTTCGAAGCGTCTCGCGTCGCCAGCAAGTGTCAGATGTGCAAGAAGTATGAGGTGACTTGGAGGAAGATCGCCCAGGCCAAGGAGCGAGTGGCCCGATGGGAAGCCGAAGGCATCAACCCCGTGTCGACCGATAAGGAAAAGGTTAACATCGTTGCGTGGCAGAAGGAGCTGAAGGAAATTGAGATGCAAAGACAAAGCCGGATGCGAACGGTATGAGTTGGGATGATATTGGCGCTTGGCAACGGCGATTTTGTTTGAAGCTTGTCCTGGTGTTTTGCTTTATTTCTAATTGTGTTTTTCCTACCATTTCCATTCCTTTCGTGTTTTGATCGGGCTTCCTTGTTGCTCTGGGGTGATGGGCGGATATTGATAGGAAAAGGTGTGAAGTGAGGTTAGTCGCGGGATCCGCCCAGGGTACGGGGGTGGGGGTCGGCAGGGGGGGCGATGAAATGTTCCGAAAGTGTGGGGATCCAAAAACAGATCACGCCTATCATTTTTCGTTTGTTTTTGTTTTTGTTGTTTTTGTTTTTGTTTTTTTCGGAATTTTTCCCTTGTCATGTCTTGCCTTCTTTTCTGCAAGCAGATATTATTTTGCCGGTAGCTCAATTGATTGAGTATTTTCACCATACAGCCGCGCTGCTAATGAAGTTGAGACTGTGATGTTTGGTGTTTTTTCGTCCCTTGGTTTCGCGTCCATTGTGGCTGGGAAAGTTGCTTTTATCGGATGCTTACCTAAAAATAGAACCAAGCGACAGATGACACAAGACTATTGTTTGACGGCGATCTTTTTTGAGGCTCTGCCAGAAGAATCAGACCAAGAAACGACTTCAAAACAAAAGAACTTAAAAGTAGAGTAGAGAGCAGGCGTAAATCGCAGGCCAAATAGGCCCATCCAGACCGTCCATATTCCGCCCACTCCTCAACCATCGTGATGGAGAGAGAGAAAAAGAGCCCGCTTCCCCCCGTCCTCCGCATCTCCTCTTTCCAGCCACTCCCCCCCCATCTCCCTCCCGAAGCGCCTGCCCAAGTAAACAGAATAACGATGAATAGTCGGCAGGAACGGATATCCCCCTTGTCTTGTTTCTCCTTCCCCTTTTTCCCTTCTCCACATTTTTCCCGGCCTCACAGGATGTTAAAGACTCAAAAGGGTCACCAACAGTCTCCATTAGCAAAGGGGTTCTTGATGATTCTGGGATAATAAGGGAACGGAGGGTTGTTGAGTGGGCGAGCAAAGCGGGGTTCAGGACTGAGTTGGCAGCCTCCCAGCCTGTGACTGCCGCGGCAGCTAGTCAGTTGAACGTGCTCATCCATAGGATCCGGCATTCTGTGCTGTAGTTGTCCTCCCGCTGCCGATTCACGCTGCGACTGTCTTGTTGATGGGCAGAGGTGTTCGAATAACGGCTGAGACTACAGCCTCCGTTGGGCAAAAAAAAAACACTAGATGGGAAGGAGAGGAGACATCAGCCAGTTAGTGCGGATGAGATTAAGTGGAACGGACTACCAGTAAATACGGCCTTCCCGAGTTCCCGCTGGAAGAGGCGCCAAAGTTGTTCTGCTGACAAGAGGCGGAGGTCAGAGAGTGGGGTAGAAGCAATCAACGAGCCAGCCACAGCAAGCAACCAACGCCTAACCAACCCAACATCACAATAATCTCATCGAGATGCAACCCCCAAAAGCAAAAAAAATCATACAGGTAATCTTGGAATAGTCAAGCAAATGGAAGGAGGGATGACATAAAATAAAAATTTAATAAAATGAAATGAAATACCTCCGGAGCTCATCGTCCATCCGGATCTCCTCCTATACTTATGTTATCCTCTTTTCTCCTTCCCCTTCCCCCCCCTCCAACCCCCTAAATCTTCCCCTATTTTGCCAACGCATTCCCTCATTGCTTTCCCCGCCAGTTCGTTGTGTCCAGAGAGAGGTCCGGGGAACGTGGCAGCGCCTTTCGCTGCCGCATGAAACGGGCCTCCAAACAACAACACAGCAAATACAGCAAATACCACTACCCACCAGCCCTTCAGTACCACAACTTCATCAACCTACCCCAGACACGAAATTCTAAAAGTGGAGGCTCTCCCTGCCGAATTCTGGAGAAAATACTATCTCAAATCGTCCTGTCCGGCCCCATCATACCTGTCAAGACGCACGCGACCTCTTCGGGCGATTTCAACAAACTTGTTCTCAAGCTCCTATTGGCCGTATCGTCGACAACAACCTATTTTTTCGTCGCCATTTACTATGGTCAGTTAATGCGTGTTTCGCCTGATAAATACAGTACACCACTTCACATGCACATGTTTACCCCCACAGGCGGATGAGGGGAACCATCGGTTACAAAATGTTAAAAATGGTTATCGTGACATGGGGTACCGTTCTCGTGCCAAAAAATACACGCAGATTAGGTCGAGTGCTCGATTGTGTATCTGCGGGCCTCGTGAACCATTTAGTGTGCTTGGAAGATAAGCTCTGGAGTGTGGAGTTCTCCTCTATTATGGAAATATTGAATCACCAACCGACCATAATTGTGAAAATAATTTTCCATTCTAGACTTGAACCGTCTGTTTACAACTTGTCTGAGTATGTGCAGTTCGACCCTCTTGTTCCCCCTCCGAGCTGCAAGGCAAAGTGAAGCAAGTACTGGCTAACAATTGCTCGCACGATGCCACTAGAGACCGGCAGTCCGCTCCAGTATGATATTTTTTCCTATTACAGTAACAAGATGTTGATCGTAATCAAGGCAAGACAGATTGAGGGTGTATTGTAGCCCGATGGCCTAACAATTGTGGGCCTTTTGACGACATCAGTCACAGCTAGTTGAAACCCCGTTTGTCGTAACCACTAGCGTGATGATAAAGAAAGCTATGACGAAGATCTAGACTGCCTATCCAACTGCTAGGTTCATACAAAAGTTGTTATATAGAGACTTTATTGTCAAAACCTCCACTATGAGTTTCTAAACCTTCAATAATCGGCCCTGATTTCTGAAAACAGGGTCTCAAACCCTTTGGGAAATGTTCCGTTATTGGCTCAAACATGTTCTGCATCTCTAGCTCAAGTACCGTCTCACCAATAGCAAAGCAGCCCAGCCATGTAAGCATACTCGAGCAGAGTTGACTATTAACGAATAGCGATCCCCGCCTCTGCCATGAACTGCAAAGTCTTGCTTGGGAAGTTTTAACAGCCGCTCGGGAAGACCTTTGCTGGCGCCCGCCATCAGATCGTCAAAAAGGTGCCCAAGTTCTCTACGAGCCACATTAACTTATAAATAGTATTAAATACACACCAACTCACTCTATAGCGAGCCACACGAACTGCTTTGCCCTGCAGTTCTATCTCTTTTCCGCCGTCAGTTAGTCTCTAGAATCACAGTTCAGGAAGGGGGATATGAAGAAGTACTTAGTATTATCAATCTAGTCGAGCACGCTGTTCTTAATATTGTGATACAGTATGCCACGTGGATTGTGGAAAGGGATCGAGTTCCCACTCACTAAACATGACCAAGTGGTGCTCATGGGAACCTATGCCACCCCTCAACCTTAGTTTTCGTACGGTGGTAGAGCTATAATTTCTCTACCGTATAGACAGATTCCTTTGATTTGGCCATCCATCATGCTCTCTTTGTAGCCTAGCTATTCCTAGACCGTCTAGTATTCCAAACGGCAGGTCTGCATCTTCTGGTGGGATCTTGCCCGAGAGTGTTTCTCAGCCAGGGCTGTGTGATAGGGACATTCCGTAAAGAAGCTACGGGGCCAAGCTATTGGGAGCCACTATTGCTGGCGAGCTGAGTGAATAACTTAGGTAGAAAGACAAGATTAAAGAGGAGAATCGAGCAGCTCTCGTAGCGAAAGTATATATTCGCAGAGGCAGAGCGATCTTCTCATCTATACAGCAGGGGCTGCATATGGAAGGTATAAAGAACAAGTTAGTGACAGTGACTTTCGACACTTCCCGTCCGGCCACTCGCTTGATGGTTGACCTGTTCCTCCATAAATAGGACGTTGAGTATTTCTTCTGTGCCTTTCTTTCTCTCCTGGTTCGTAAGCTTGATGGACGGATTCTAAGGGTGTCAACGTGCGTTCATGAAGACATCTGGTGTTATATTGTGTGTTGTGAAGTAGGCGAGGGTAATGCTATTGCTGTTATTATGATACAAGCGCGTCTCGTCGAGCTTGTGGAGGGTGACAGGTATGAAGATGGCGAAGGCACTAGGAGTAGGGATGAAACATTGGGACGAGCGGGGTAAGCAGAGGCCTGTACTGTATATACAAAGAACCCAGACTGAACTTTGGTCGAGACCACCTTACACCTAAAAGGAAAATATTCAAGTAGATCCTCCCCAGATCTTTGTGTTCTGGGGGTGTATTAGTAGGGTTAGCATAGGAACGAGGGGATCTGAACGATGAATTAGAAGATCAGACCACACAGTGGCCTAAGCAAGCACTTATAATAATAATAATAATAATAATAATAATATTATTATTATTATTATTATTATTATTATTCGCACGGACATGCAGCCACCCCTGCTTGCTTCCTCCCACCCCGAGTAGTGCGATACATAATTGGGAGGGCTTATTCATCTGCCAAGTCGCTAAACTCGGAGGCAATTGAAAAAAACCGGAGCAAATGATTATTTCCATCGAGGGGGAGAGAGGGTAACTTGGCTCGGTGAAATTCGGAGCCCTTATCGTACGACACGGAAAAACTGCGCGCTTTGACTTGTTACCGGCCGGTACCGGCATTTGTACTGTATGATACAGTACTCACTCGTAGGGCTACTTCGGCGAGCAAGCGCAAGCGATTACCGCAATAAACTCCGGCACTGTTTGGACGCTGGTCGAGAGGAGTGCTACTGGCAGTGGTGTGATCGGGTGCGTCCGGGATAGGGGCTGGGACGATATGTGTATCATACTTGCTGTATTAGCTTTTATGATAGATACTGGCACGCTCAGGTTTTTTTTACCGTACGCTTATGGCGGGCAAGAAGGGCCCTTTGCTCAGCTCCTCTGTCCAGGGAACGGGGATAGAGCTGAGTATTTAGCAGGTGTTTCGAATTCAGCTCTCTCAAGTACAAAGTCTGCTGTTGGATGTAGTGCTGTTGAGACTTTGACAATCTATTATTAGATAAGCAACACAGTTAAACTACAATACTCATGGGTGGGCGGGTCAACGAAATTCCGGATACCAGTCGGTGAAACTAGGGAAGTTCACTATCCATTCTCGAGGTGTTTTGTCTCTGACAGCCGGGATCAGTAGACGCCCGACGAGTTTTTATTGTATTTACCATCCCCCAGACCAAGTGCCATAGATTGTGTGTGAGACATCTCCTACTTGAGTAGGGCAGTTCGCGGCCTTTTTTTAAAAACAAAAAAGATCATCAGATTTATTCGTTAAATATAGGAAGACCCATGGAAAGCACCCTAGAGTGTGCTATGGAAGACCCGAAAATAAAAGAAACTTCAGGCCTCTTCTAAAAAAAAATAGCAAATAAAGGACAGGATGCTAGGATCATTAAAACAGGTGTCAAAAAATTGAGTTTGCGTTAGGTGTATCTCATACATCTCAAGACTACCCAGAATTTAGATTTGTGTAACAAAACCATTAGACCCCAATGGAGTACCGATAAAATGGCATTGTAATACCTTATTATCTTTGTGCTACCATACTGCTCAACTTAGTAGCTAGGCTACAGTTTACTTTGGAGCCCAACTGGACATCATCTCATTGTCTGTTTTGTCAATACACCTGCTGAAAACCTATGACCCACTTTGAATCCCTACATTACGTGTATCATGCCCAAAATATTGGTCCGATCACAATAGGAGTAATGGAAAATTACCTGAATCCAGCTGCCATATCTTTTAGGGCTCTTTCCTGGAATTCAAGCCTTTTCTCTTTTTGACAGTGTGTTATATTAGTTACATTAGAATGTGTTCGTAACTTATAGTAGTTTACACTCAATAAATAAGTCATTGTACATACCGGTACTGTGCTCAAGCACTTTGTGTAGTACCGATACTGCAGATACAGTAGCCTAGGGATGGGAGAGAAACGGAAGTAGATGAAGAACCCAAAATACTATAGGCCCATGCTTCAAAAGCCCACACTAAAGATAGTGCTTAAAAAGGCCTTAAGAAGCGTATGAGCACACGAGAATTAAAAAAAAAAACAGGAAAGAACTGCGCTGCCCTCCAAACATCCAAATTCTTATCTTGTCTCAAATAACCTTCAAATATTCTCTGCAACAAGGGCAAGACGGGACCAACAAGCTCGCTAACATGTCACCTAGGATCCCCGGGGTCTCGACAAAGGGTGTTGATTGCACTATACTTGGAATCAGGTCAGGCCTGGCCTCTAGGTCTGATGAGCCTTCTATCTCGTGCGGACTCGGAGGTGCTGCAGCGACGAAGTCCTGGCCGGGATCTTTCTGTTTCCAGCGGGAACACAGGAAGAGGCCTAGAGCCAAAGTCCCAGTAACCGCACCGATAGTCATGCCGGCAATCGCTCCTTTCGAAAGACCCCCGCCACCGCTGGGGGAGGGGCTAAAGGGCGCCGCAGAAAGGGAGTCGGGCGCGGTTGGAAAATGATTTGAGACACTCGTGGTCACCGCGGTCAGATTGTACTTGCAAGACTTTGTATACCAATCATCGTGCAAACCCACCTCGGTGAACTTGCATGTGGTTGTCGAAGAGTTACAGTCAGGCTTTGGCTGGGAACATACACAATTGGAAGTCTGTTCCATGCAAACATTCGCCTTGTCAAAGCAACTGCGCGCGCAGCCGGGAATGTCGGTGAGGTCGACAAGTGGCTTTCCCGGGCACTGTGTATCGTACCAGTCCTCCGTACGGTTCCAACAATCCCAATTCACGCTATCGTGCATTAGCAAAGGGGAGAGTGAAAAATAAGTAAGCAGGGAGATTGTGAGATTGCGGAAGGGCAGTTGCAAAAATTTATGTCCAAGCACATATCAGAGGATTCGGTTTTCTACGGAAGCAGTCTAGCGTCATCCTTTGTCCGCAGTCCAGCAACGAACCTAATATCCTGTTCAAGTTTATCAGCTTATCAAGTTTAAGCTTAAAGGCTCGGCAGGAGCTGGTGAACAAATAATGAAGAGGGGGGAAAGAAGCATACAGAATACAAATTCTCGAGGAGCACTCGGGCATTTTGCTAAAGTTCACCTCTACCTCTCTCAGTTGAAGCACGTCCCCCGCTACGGAAGTTAATGACGATGTCAGACTAATCAAGCATAGAATGCCCCCGGCTGATTTAAGCTGAAGGTCTATCATGTTGAAGGCTTAACAGCGGAATATGATATGTTTGATGTTTTAATCTGGGGCAGACGAGGGGTTATCGAGAAAGCTCAGATCGAAAGAGGAGCTACAATGAAGCTCTGTAATCCCCTTCTCCCAACTCGACTGACCCACTGGTGTGATAGATACGATTGCCCTACGAGCCCGGGGAGGAAATGAATGGATGAGTGTCTGAACGGAGATGCTTAGCTGGGTGCGTGAGGGGATGAAAGGACCTCCGAGTTTTCTACTGCTAGTATATATAGTCGTGAGAGGGTAATGACCGAGCAAGAGGGTACTTATTTATGTATCCCTTGGGCTACCTGAAACGTAGAATTCGTAGCCAGGCACGCTCATCCTGTCTTAGAAGAATCTCTAAAATAGCTAGGTCTTAACCGATCTCTTGTGAGGTGGTATTCAAACTATCCTGATCATACCCAATTCGTGCCCCAATGAGCAAAAAAAATAACAGCTACCTATCCCGTAGTACATATGGAAAAGTACCGCCCGCGCGACTAGTAGATACAAGACCCGATAGCCCAGCCGGAATATGGCATTGAGTGCACCTGGCTACGAATTTTACTGTCTTAGATCACCAAAGCATAACCTGCATTGCAACAGCAAAATTAATTCCCGTCTTGTCTAGTCACTGCCTTATTACCACTGACGAGTACCGCTACCCACAAAAGCCTCAGTGAAAAGAGTTTCTTTAGATGGAGGTTGCTACGTCCTCAGGGGGTATTGCGTAGCTGGGGTTAGTGAGGGGGAGAGCCCAGAGGGGCCTGTTCCACGGGCCAAGAGAATTCCGTTTCACGGAGACTTTTGCGGGAGAAAACGGCTGTGGTACAATACCATTTGTAGTTATCCGTAGGGGTCCAGTGAGCCTGGACAGCTCGCCCCTAGAGTACTATAAGACACCCTCTTTACACCCTGTTATTCTGCTATTAAATTTTGCCAGTGCAGAGCAGGAAGAAGAGTAGGGGATTTCAAGAGATAAACTAAAACCTGTTGAACGAATCATGATGGTCACCAAGATTGGATTGATAACGTTTCAAGAAATGGAGAATCCCGTATCATAACAAAGTTCATAGAATGTAGAAAAAAGAACCTCCAAACCGCGCATAGTAGATCAACAGCCAGTGAGATCGGCCATAATTTTATTTTTACCCTTTATCTGCGACGGTATAAGGGGGTATCAAGGGCTGGTGCCGGAAAGGGGTGAGTTTTCATGTATAAAAATTAGCTGTTCAAAACTAGGCGATCGCGCATGAAGTTTCCCTCATCCCCAGCACCGCATTAACTGGAAATGGCGCTAGAGCAGTTACACAAAGTTTATAGTACCACGATAAGCGAACGAGATCAGCAAGAAAGTTGCCTGCTAGGGTTAGATCTTGGTGATCATTTGTTACAAGGAATTGTTTCTACCAAGATTTTTTAGGCCCTTTTCGGCAGGCAAGAGAAATGTGATCTTTTCGCTTTTTATGGCATTTTTTTTCATAATTTAGATATATCTAAATTGGGCTTTGTTTGGCAGGCTGCAAAAGTCGTGGTATCATAATATTATTGAAAAAAAAGAGTTCCAATTTTTCTCTTAGCCTTTATACTATAGAATAAAGGGTAAAATTAAATATATCCCTAACACGTTCAGTATATGGATGTTTGTGGAGAGAAATCCCTTTCTTTATCTAGATGCGGTATCACGTAAAAAAGCATAGGATTAGTTAGTTGACTGAGAGTTGAGGGAAGTATGTTAGAGATGAGATTTGTGTTAGGTGGACGATATGAACTAATCTGGAATATATTCCATTGTTACCTTTTATTACAATTTTTCTAATTGTGCCTGCTGAACCGAGCTTTACTTTTTCGAGGGAAAGCGTCTCCTGTAGAGGCTCACTCTCACTCGCCTATTCATCCACACTTTATTCGACTGCTCTAGCGCTATTTCCAGTTTACCCAGTCAATGCCGGTGCCGGCGAGGTATCGCATACGCGTATACCCTGGCGCGCAAACAAACGGGCGGGGGAGGGGTAGTGGATGAAGGGCGTTTGGGAAAATGGTATCATAGAAGGAATAGAGGATGTGGCACGGTATCATCTCGACTTGCACTGTGCTCGTATCTGGCTTAAGATATTTTTTTGCTGCTAGCTGCTGGTTGGATGGTTGTGTAAGGATAGGCCTGGCTTTCAGGTACTGTACTGTTCCTGTACTGTACCTGCTGAAAACCTATTACCCACTTTGAATCCCTACACGTACAGTGCCCGAGATATTGGTCTGATAGCGATAAAAGCAATGGGAAATTGTCTGAAATCAGATGCCATATCTTTTCTGGGGTTCTTTCCTAGAATGCGAGCCTTTTTTTTCTCCCTGATTTGTTATATTGGTTACACTAGAATATGTTCGTTATTGCATATACGGTGCCGGTACTCGTACTGTGTTCGAGTACTTTGTGTAGTACTGCAGATACAGTAGCCTAGAGATGGGAGCGAAATGGGAGATGAAAAACACAAAATACTACAGGTCCGTGCTTCAAAAGCCCACACCAAAGACAGCGCTCAAAAAGGGCTCAAGGAACACATGAGCACACGAGAATCAACAAAAAAAACAGGAAAAGGAAAAGGAAAAGGAAAAGGAAAGAACTGCGCTGTCCAAACATCCAAATTCTTGTCTCGTCTCATACAATCTTCAAATCTTCCCTGCCGCAACGGCGAGACGAGACCAACTAGCTCGCTAACGGGTCACCTAGGACCCCGGGGCCTCGACGAGGGGTGTTGGTTGTGCCATACTTGGAACAAAGCCAGGCCTAGTCTCTAGGTACGAGGAGTCCTCTATCTTGTGCGGACCCGGAGGCGCTGTAGCGGCGCCGTCCGAGCTGGGAGCCCTCGGCCCCAGGCAGTAATACAGGAGGAGGCCTAGAGCTAAACCCCCAGCCGCCGCGCCGATAGCCACGCCGGCAATCGCTCCCGTCGATAAACCTTTGCTACCACCACGGCCAGTAGGGGCGGGCGGGGTAGGAGAGAGCCCGGGTGTGGAAGGACTCGTGGTCGCCGTCAAATTATACTTGCAAGACTTTGTATACCAAGCATCGTACAAGCTCACATCGGTGGACTTGCATGTAGTTGTCGAAAAGCTGCAATCGGGCTTTGGCTGGGAGCATATACAGTTCGTAGTCATTTTCTTGCAAACATTCGCCTTGTAAAAGCAACTGCGTGCGCATTCGGGAATGTCCGTGAGGTCGACAAGTGGCTTTCCTGGGCACTGCGAATCATACCAATCTTCCGTACGATTCCAACAATCCCAATTCACGCTATCACGCACGGCGAAGGGGGCGCGGGGGGAGTAAGCAGGGAAATCGTGGAGATTGCAGAAGGGTAGTTGCAAAACTCACGTCCAAGCACACACCAAAGGATTTGGCCTTCTACAGAAGCAGTCTGTCGTTATCCCTCCTCCACAGTCCAGCAATGAATCTAATATCCTATTCAACTTTGTCAGATTATCGGGTCCAAGCCTGAAGGCCCAATAGGAGTGGATGAACAAGGGGTGGAATGAAGAGAAGGGAAGGGAGCATACCGGACACAAAGTTTCGAGGAGCAGTCGGGCATTTTGCTGAAGTCTACCTCTGCATCTCTCGGTTGAAGCACGACCCCCGCCCCAGATGTCAATGACGATATCAAACCAATAAAGCATAGAATGCCCCCGGCGAATTTGAATTCAAAATCCATCATGTCGAAGGCTTGCGATGCCGGGCGTCTGAAATCGGCCCTTGCCACCACCAAATCCAATAATGAACTAGCCCTAGAAACGATGAGGTTTCAGAAAAAGGCTCTCTATAGAGCTGCTTAAGATCGATTCCTCTTTGATTCTATACTCCGTTTTTGATAAGGTGAGTATTGGTTGAGAAAGGTAAGAGGAGCGTTTTGAGAAAAACTGAACACATACAAATTTATGCAAAGGCCCTTCTTTTTGGTATGTAGTACTGGGCGAGAAGAAAGTGAACAGGGTCTGTTTTTGGTATTCGGAACTATAGTAGTGGAATATGGTATGCTTGAATCTGGCGGAAGGCAGGGTGGGGGGATAGGTCGTAGAGAGAGTTCGGACCGGGGGAAGGGGTTGGAATGACGGTCTTTATTCTCCTCCTCCCAATTCAATTGATCCACTGGTGATACGATCGTGCTACTTGGAGGAGGTAAAGGCATTCAGCCCCAGGACCAAAAAAGCGTTTTTCGAGTGCCAAGTTTCTACTGCAGTCGATGTGTCAGTTTTGCATGTATGCAAGAAAGCGTTGCGCATACCAAGGCTTTTCAACTCGAAAAACCTGAATAACTGTTTTTCAACTCTGGGGCTGAATACCTCTCATACCCAAGGCGGAATAAGTATAAATGAGGCGGACTTGTTCTCATTGGCCACCCAGCCAATGAGAGCAGATCGTCAAGTCCCTGATACTTGTATTGATGGAATTGTCTCTGTTTGCCTGACTTTTCCTCCTTCCAAAAAATAGCCAAGATGGCACTTTCCATGGTTACACTCACCAAACTTTGATCAGTTGGGCTTAGATCCGTCTCACTTTTTTTTTCCTCTACAATACTTTATTCTCTTCGGGCTTTCTGTGGGAACTAATCTACCCCTCATCTCCCCAATCTTCTACTCGTATACGAAAAAAGAATCATTTAACACTCCAAATCCTGACGCCCCACCCGCCCCATCCTCCACCCTCCTCACGCTCCAATCCGGGTTTACCACCCTCGCTCTAAGTGTGCGACTTATGCCCACCCCTAAGTACGGGCATGTGTGGGGGGGCGCTTGATTGGATGCGTGAACGGGTGAAAGGGCCTCCTAGGCTTTTGTTGCAGCACTCGGACACTAGAGTTAATCTGTGAACGTCGCCAATGAGTGGTCGTTTCCGATATGTAAATAGGCCTATTGATTGCGAAAGAGAAGAGATTTGTGAACGCTTTGCGATTCTTTATTTGCTGGAAGGGGTATTTATGGTGGTTTAACCAATGCGAGGGCATTTATAGAGAAACTCCTCCACTCGGGTACTTGTGTATCCGGCAGCGACAAGATAATGACCAGGCAAGAGGTGAGCACCGTAAAAACCGAAACAATTGGGAATGGCGCCAAGGCGTCTAGAATTTCCTTCTTTGGATTAGGGAGAGAAAACACCGCACTATGTAGGAGGGGCAACTCCAATGTCCTGTCGAGGTTCTCAATTATTTTGGTTTTCATGGTATTGGCGTACTTGTGCAGTACCATACCGGGAGACTATATCCTTGACTAGCAGGAGCATTACAAATTTGTTGCCGTCCCTATCAGTGTTTGAGACGTACAATTAGATGACTAAGTTGCTTATGAACGGCAACCTTAAGCTAACATTAGTTAATGTCGCGACACCCTCAAATTCGTTTCCACCTCGAATTCGGATTTTGGGCTACGCCAGTCGGGTATCAACCATACTGGTCGGCATAGGTCGAGTGATAGCCTACTACTAAATACCCAATATTACGACCAAAATTCTTGAATAAATTGTAAAAAAGAGGCGAGTTTGTAGGTGGGGGCACAATCGATTGTTGAGCGTTTTCCGTTCTATTGTTATTATACCAGTATGGGTGGTGCACGACCTGGGTAGCCCAGAAACCGAGTTTGAGGAGGAAACTAATTCGGGGATGCGGCGATACTGTGTTCTGAAGCCTACACATCCGAATTTTGATTATTAACAAAAAACTTTTTATTAACAGCTGTCTCAAAAACTGACAGGGCAGCAACAAATTTTCAATGTCTAGCTATTCTAGGAGAGTGCCTAAAATGTAGTGCAGCAAATACCGGTACGGTAGCCCAAGGGTAGGAGCGAAACGGAGGCAGATGAAAAACGCAAAATACTACAGGCCCGTGCTTCAAAAGCTCACACCAAAAGAAGTGCTAAAAAGGCCTCCAGGAACACATGTACACATGAAAACCAAAAAGAAAAGAGCTCCACCGTCCAAACATCCAAATTCTTATCTCGTCTCATATAATCGTCATATCTTCCCTGCCGCAACGGCGAGAGGGAACCAATAGGCTCGCTGGCAGGCCACCTAGGGTCCCCCGGGCCTCGATAAGGGGCACTGATTGCACTACACTTGGGACCGGATCAGGCCCAGCCTTTGGATTCGCGGAGCCCTCCATCTCGTGCTGACCTGGAGGTGCTGCGGCGGTGCCGTCTGCGTGGAAGGCCTAGTTGCAGAAGGACTCGGGGCACTCGTAGTCATCGCCCTTAGATTATGCTCGCAAAACGTTGTATACCAAGCATCGTACAAGCTCACATCGGTAGACTTGCATGCGGTTGTCGAAAAGTTGCGGTCAGGCTTTGGCTGGGGGCGTACACAGTTCAAAGCCATTTCCTTGCAAATATTCCTCTTATTAAAGCAACTACGTGCGCATTCGGGAATGCTGGTGAGGTCGACAAGTGGCTTTCCCGGGCACTGCGAATCACGCTAGCCTTCCGTACGGTTCCAGCAATCCAAATCCACGCTGTCAAGCATGAGTGAAGGGGAGGAGAAGAAATTAAATGGGGGATCGTGGGGGTTGCAGAAGAGTAGTTGCGAAAACTTACCTTCGAGTACACACAAGAGGATGCAGTTTTCTGCCGAAGCAGTCTATCGTTGTCCTTGTTTCGCAGCCCAGCAACGAACTGAATGGCCTATCCAACTTGGTCAGCTTATCAGGTGCAAGCTTGAAGGCCCAATAGGAGCGGGTGAACAGGAGTGGAATGAAGAAAATGGAAGGGAGCATACGGGACACAAATTGCTGAAGAGCACTTGGGCATTCCACTGAAGTCCACCTCTCTTGGTTGGCACACGCCGCCCGCCCCGGATGTCAACGAGGACACCAAACCAACTAGGCATAGAATTCCCCCTGCGAGTTTGAATTCAAGACCTATCATGCCGAAATCTTACGATGCCGGGCACCTAAAATCGACCTTGCCACAACCAAATCCAATAATGAACTAGCCCTAGTAACAACGAAGATTCAGAGAAAGGCTCTTTATAGAGCTGCTTAAGATCGATTTCTCTTTGATTCTATGGATTCCTTTTTTTTTTTTTAATAAGGTGAGCGCTAGCCGAGAAAGGTAAGGTGAGCGTTTTGAGAAAAGGGAACACATGCAGAAATCTACGCAAGGCGCCACTTGTTTGTATTTATTACTGGGCGAAAAGAAAGTGAACAAGGTCTCTCCATGGTCTCTAGCACAAAAGCAGTGGAATATGGTATGTTTGAATCTAGCGTAACCTAAGATCCGGGTCTGGGCAGGGAACGAGTTGGAGGGCGATCCGATGTTGGTCTACTCAACTATCACCCAGTCGCTAAGCTACCCACATCTGTTACGCAAACTCATTCTTGCACCTAGGTCTATTTTCTGCTAACCGCCACCTAAGCCCCCATGCGCAAACCCTGTATTGTCTGGGTTCGCCTGGCTTTTTTGGAATTTTTTTTATGGTTACACTCACCAAATTTTGACCAGTTAAGCTTGAATTCGCCTCGCTTATGTTCATTCCCTAAGTCCAGATGCGTGCGGGGGAGGTGCTCGATTGGATGCGTGAACGAATGAAAGGACTTAGGTTTTTATCACAGTACTCGAGTACAAGTACTGGCATACCCAATGGCGACAAGGTAATGATCGGCTGAGCGGGAAAGAGTCATGCGGGTAATATTAGCTAATGTCGCGGCACCCTCAAATTCGTTTCTATCTCGAATTCGGATTTTAGGCTACGCTAGTCGGGTACAAGTATCAACCACGCCGGCCGGCATAGGTCAAGTGACAGCCTGCTACTCAATACCCAATGCTACGACCAAAATTCTTGAATAAATTATAAAAAAAGAGACGAGTTTGCAGGTGAGGGGCACAATCGATTGTCGAGTGTTTTCCACCCTATTGTTACCAGTACGGCTAGTGCCCGACCTAGATAGCCCAAAAACCGAGTTTGAGGAGGAAACTAATTCGAGGGTGTCATGATACTGTGTTCTGAAGTCTACTCGAGTACACATCTGCGAAATTTGATTATTAACAAAAAGCTGCTTATTAACTGCCGTCTCTAGCGTTTACAAGGAAAAACGCGGAAAAAAAAGACTTTAAGTTATAGCCTTGTAGTAAAACCTTCCCATCACAGGCCCAAACCATTAAACATTCACTCTCCTGGAAACAAACTAAAAAAGTGAAAACCGACACCGCAATAACTGGCATTCTGACCGAGCTAGAAACGGCAGAATATCCCCGAGTCTTTAAGCCTTACTCGCAGAGGCTACTTGGCTCTGCCAGGCGAAGTTCGTGTTCATGGTGCGTTGCATCTAGTGAACCTAAGCGCCTAGTCCGTCCGTCTTAGGTTATAGCCGAGACGGACGGCGATCATGATGTCCGGCCGTCAATTTCGCTTATGTCGGCACCCCTTGTCCGAAATGGTATCGGTCTATTCCATCATAGCCTTTACCGGGGTTGGTCTGGTGAATTGCGCAGCCTAAGACACCTGCAGTCCCGGCCAGTCCGTCCAGGATCACCATCAGGACGGTGACCGCAGGCGCCTACAGGTGACGGCAGGTACCTACCGGTTACTCCCGAACCTTATAGTTAGCTGAGGCTTTCTAGAATAGTACTACTGCAAGACGGCCGGTACCTATGGTCAACCCCTAAGACTACCGGCTTTATGAAAGACGGACGCCAGCGCCTGGCACGCTAAAATAACCTGCCCGGGACGGACGGGACGCTTGGGAACACTCGTTGCATCTCGTGAAGGCCTTGCTCGATATAGCGACGACGACGGACATCAAGACGATGGGTGTATCTCCTGTCGATGATTACCGCGAGGTGACCTCCGAAACCTGCAAGCAGGATCATAAGGGGGACCCTCCGTTTGGAATCACCGGCTGAAAAATATTATAACATGTAGTTAGTAAACGGGACATTTCAAAACCGCAGGAGTTCTCAAACAAACCAAAAAACTTGTTGTTGGGCCCGGCCATGGTGCATTCGTGTATTGGTTCAGTGGGTGGTGGAGGAAAAATCTAAAGTTTGTGTAGTTGGGATGATTGGAAGGCAACCGGGGACAAAGTGGTGTTTAGTGTAGTTTCCTCCGGAAGTAAGGTGCCGAAGGGAGATCGATCAAAAATGCACGACCCGAAGCGCATCCTTTTTCAACCATATCTTGAAGACAATATCGAGAGTTCGGCGGTATAGGTCGACTTCAAGGCTTGCTTCGTCTTGGTCTGCGTTGTGAACATCGGCATCATTGTATCCTCATGGTGCAATATTCCGAATTAGAGCAGACCGAGCTTAAAAGCCTGTCTCACGGGAAATCTATTAGAAATTACATACTAAAATATCACAGATAGGAGCTGGGGGATGCAAACATATTTTTGCGGATAGCTCTTTTGCTTATCAACAGGACTTTGAATCGTCCTGTGTTTCTGTTGAGTCTCTAGGCGGAGCTTTAGAGGGCCATTAGGGCCTTTTATGCCTAGGCCGTAAATGAAGGGCTCTTCCCAAAAAGGTCTTTCAACTTTGCTGGACATGTCATAGTCAGCAGCGAGAAACGAAATGAGAGGCAACAATACTCTCGAAAGTTTAACCTTTCCATTGCCGTCTGAAATCCCTAGATCGTTTTGGTAAAGCTCCAAGTACTCGACTTCGCCGTATTCCGAGAAGATATTATAAAGCTGATCCAAATCCAATGAAAGCGGGATACCTGAGATTCTGATAGGGATCTCGTTGGTTTTCTTCCAGTCGTTTTGCATCAGGATAGGGAGCCCCCGAGAGCCGTAAGAATTATCACCGTTCAGAATGTTGATGCCGGACCCCATGGGAATCACATTTTCAGATAAGTGGTTGTTTGGGTCTGTATGTGAGTTGGGGTGGGGGTTGCTGTAACTAGGGCGGCCGTTTTCTCTATCGTTATGATAGCCCTGTCCTGCGTCACCAAGCCACACATCTTTGCCAAGCACTAATATACCTCCACCAACTGACGACTCGGCGCTTTTGGGGTTCAACAACCCAGACTTGAACAGTACCGGTATCATACTCGAGTATGTACAAGTATTGCTGTTTTCACTTTGCTTGTCGCAGCCTTGGAAAGCAGAGGTTGTCGGGTTTTTTTAGAGCAATTTTAAGTACGCCAATGGGCAACTTTGGGAACTAAGGCGGCACTTCTAGCCTTTCCTACGAACATATTAGACCTTTGTTCTTGGGCACGGTCTTAACGCAGGCTTCAGGAAATTGATTTGAGAGAAAAACATCACCCTGCAAACAGCATTAATAATAATATTCTTAAAAACGTTCTAACCTTCTTTCTATTCCCCATCTTCCCTAACCCCTCCAGCTCGACAGCTTGCCCCCACCCATCTAGGGTTTTGTTGTCGGGGGGTTTTTCGGGCCCCCCCCGTTCTGCTCCTTCGCCAACGCCTCAAGCTTGTCTTCACGGCGGATAAGGCGATTGTTGATGAGCTTGGGATTGTCCATGCTTACCATGACAGGAGTGGCAGTGGTCTATTTATTACGATCGTTGAGATGGCATTTTCAGGAGGGGCCGGCGTCGATATTCAAGTGAAGAATTATGCCGCTAGTATACCCTGAAGATATTATAGCAGCCTTGTTCAACGAGGAACCTGGAGCGGTTTTCCAGGTTAGTGAATCTAACTTCGGAGCTTTTGAGGATGTCTTTGGAGATTCTGGGTTCCCAAAACAATACCTCTACCGCATTGGAGTGGCCAAGGCTCGCGATGACCAAACCACTGCCATCGACCACGATGGGGACATGATCTATAATTGCACTGCTCGAGGAGAGCTCCAGCAGAAATGGTCTGAGACCTCCTACGCAATGCAGCTTCTACGCGACAACTCCCTCTACGCTAACCAAGAATACGAGAACATCCTCGACGATGGCGATCCAGGCCTAACTTACACCCTTCCATTTAGCCCCTCCGATCTCCTTTTTACCACGCTCCCAAACCACCTACCCCCACGTAACAATCCTCCACGAACAAGGCGTAAACGGCCACGCTGAGATGGCTTTTCCTTCAAACTGGCCGGGTTCATAGGCGTTAGTAATATTAATGGGAGGGTGTTGGCCATGATGCCACATCCGGAGAGGACTGTTTTACAAGAGGCGGTTAGCTATAAGCCCGCTCGCCAGAGCGGGGAGTGGGGTGGTGCCGGTCCCTGGGTGAGAATTTTTAGAACTGCGAGGAGGTGGGTTGGGTGGTCATAGCTCGTCACTCGCGTTTGTTTGTCTGTTTTTCCTTCATGTTAAGTAAGTTGGTTTTGCGGTAGATGTAGTGAGACGTATGGAATTAGCCTTTTCTTTTCTTTTCTAGCAGTGGCAAGCACCAATGGACCAAATTAACTTTTCCATAAAAAGGGTTTCAACACTTTTAATGATGCCATATTCTACCTCCCGTTTCGTGAATCCCCCCCCTCCCCTCAGGCGTCATCCACTTGCACCGTGTCGCATGCGGTCTCTCAGACATATCCCAAAAAACCTAGATATGAACTGCAACACAAAAACAACCCGATGGGCACGTACAGCACAAACATACTAGATAATCTATCCCTTGGGGGGTCCGAAACCGTCAAAAATCAGCCTAGGCACGCCAAGCCCCATCCCAGGATAGTTCGAGCTTTGTTCCCATGTTCAGTTGACTGTTGGCAAATCTGGCCTTAGCGCGCTGGGACGATTTTTGACTGTTTCGGACCGCCCAAGTGATAGACAAAACCGACAGGACGGCAACAAATTTTCAATGTCCTACCGGTTCAGCAGAGTGCCCAGAAGGTGGTACAAGTACAGCAAATACCGGTACAGCAGTCCAAGGGTAGGAGCGGGGCGGAGGTAGATAAAAAACGTAAAATACTACAGACCCGTGCTTCAAAAGCTTACACTAAGGGAAGTGCTAAAAAAGTCCCCTAGGAATACATATGCACACGAAAATAAAACAGGAAAGAACTGCATCGTCCAGACATATAAATTCGTATCTCGTCTCATATAATCTTCCAATCTCCCCTGCCCCAACGGCGAGACGGACCAACAAGATCGCTAACAGATCACCTGAGGTCCCCCGGTGCCTCCACAAGGGGTGCTGATTCCACCGCACCTAGAATCAGATCAGGCCTAGCCTTTAGATTCGAGAAGCCCTCCATCTCATGCAAGCTCGGAGGTGCTGCAGCGGCGAAGCCCTGGCCGAGATCCCTCTGTTTCCGGCGGGAACACAGGAAGAGGCCTAGAGCCAAAGTTCCAGTAACCGCACCGATGACCACGCCGCCAATGGCTCCCTTCGATAGACCCCTGCCGCCGCCACCGCCAATAGAGGCGGGAGAGGTAGAACCCACAGAAGTGGAGTTCGTGGATGTAGAAGGATTCGAGACACTCGTAGTCATCGTCGTCAGATTATACTTGCAAGACTTTGTATACCAAGCATCGTACAGGCCCACCTCGGTGGGTTTGCATGTGGTTGTCGAAGAGTTGCAGTCAGGCTTTGGCTGGGAACATACACAGTTGGAAGTCTGTTCCATGCAAACATTCGCCTTGTCAAAGCAACTGCGCGCGCAGCCGGGAATGTCGGTGAGGTCGACAAGTGGCTTTCCCGGGCACTGTGTATCGTACCAGTCCTCCGTACGGTTCCAACAATCCCAATTCACGCTATCATGCATTAGCAAAGGGGAAGTGAAAAAAAAAAATAAGCGGGGAAATCGTGGAGATTGCCGAAGGGTAGTTGCAAAAACATACGTCCAAGCACATATCAGAGGATTCGGTTTTCTGCAGAAGCAGTCTATCGTTATCTTTTGTCCGCAGTCCAGCAACGAACCTAATATCCTGTTCAAGTTTATCAACTTACCAAGTTCAAGCATAAAGGCCCGGCAGGAGCTGGTGAACAAGGACTGAAGAGAAAGAAAAGAGACATACGGAGAACAAATTTTAGAGGAGCACTCGGGCATCTTACTAAAGTTCACCTCTGCCTCTCTTGGTTGAAGCGCGCCCCCCGCCACGGAAGTCAATGACGATATCAGACTGATCAAGCACAAAATGGCCCCGGCCAATCTAAGCTGAAAGTCTATCATGTTGAAGGCTTAACGGCGGAATATGGTATGTTTGAATCTGGGGTAGACGCGGGGGTTGTCGAGAAAGCTCAGGTGGAAAATGGGGCTACAACGAAGCTCTGCGATTTCCCTCTCCTAACTCAACTGGCCTGCTGGTGTGATGGATGCGACCGCCCTAGGAGCACAAGAAGGAAAGGGTAGTCACGGAGGTGCTTGGCTAAGTGTGTGAGCGAGTGAAAGGACATCCTAGATTGCTGCTACCGGTATATACAAGTGCGGCAAGGCGATGACCGGGAAAAAGGGTAAACATTCATGTATAATCTACTCTGCAATAGCAAAATTAATCCCTGTCTTGTCTAGTCACGCCTTATCACCACTATATGAGTACGGTTACTCAGCAAAAGCCTCAGTGAAAAGGGGTCTCTTAAGGGAGATTGCTGCGACCTCAGGGGTGGGTATTAGATAGCTGGGATCTGTGTGGGGGAGGGGCCTGTTCCACGGGCAAAGAGAATTCCGTTTCACGAAGACTTTTGCGGGAGAAAACGTCTATAATACCACTTGTAACCATCCGCTAGAGTCCAGTGCGAGCCTAGACAACTCACCCCCAGAGTAAGACCCCCTTCACCCCCTCGTACTCTACCATCAAATCTTGCCAGTGCAAGCAGGAAGAAGAGTAAATAGGATCTCAAGAGATAAGCTAAAACCTGTTGAACGAAACATGATGGTCATCAAGATTATCTACGACGATATAAAGGGGTATGGTAGCAATGGACTAATACCGGAAAGGGCTGTAGTCGAAGGGGCAACTTTTCGGGTTTTCATGTATTAAAGTTAGCCATTCAAGGCCGGTCGATCGCGAGTAAAGTTTTCCTCATTCCCAATACTAGCATGGTATCGCATGCGCGTAGACCCCCAGCGAGCAAACAAAACGGGCGGGAGAGGGGTAGTAGATGGAGAACGTTTGGAAGAATGGCAGGAGGAATGGGGGATGTGGTACGGTATCATCTCGACTTGTACTCTTATCTGGCTTAAGATATCGTTTTTATTGCTGGTTGGCTGGTTGTGTAACGACAGGCTGGATTTTCAGATACTTATTGCGAGACACAAGGTTACTATTTTTCGCCAAGACGGGGTATTGTTTAAGGTTGAACAGAAAAATCAAGAAATGATTGGGGGAAATTCCTCTCCTCTCTGGTATTTTGATTGTGAGCATTAGGCAAGAGACACAAGATTTATATAAATAGGCATTCCTAGGTAAGCAAAGTGGGCTTTGGTTGTCTAATACCGCGGCTGAGTCCGTGGAGATCACTGATCTGCAGCGTCTGGCATGGGGATCAAACAATTGAGATGCGCTCAGCGACATTGTATTGGACAAGTTAAAACCCACCTTGCCTACTCAACTGGATCCGTGTCTCTTGCTAAATATTCACTGAATAAATATGAAAGAAACTGGACCCGATAGAATTGAAGAGGAGCGATTCCTGGGCACCCTTATAGGGAGTTTTCCTCAACTATTCCGGTTTTATTAAGATGCCTTCACTACTAGTTTCGGTTGTTGATTTTTTTCCTCTGCTTGTGGAGGTCAAAAATGCCCGGAAATGTATTGTTGGCATTCTTTGGGCTGAACAGTGCTAAGGTTTCTATCTGCTTTTGATTTTCGCACAAGTGAGGCGATTTCGCCAAAATTTAGCGAGTGTAACCACACAAACGGCGAGTCTCGGATCTCTCTTCAATGATGGAAAATTGCCGAGCGAACCCTCAAATTCTCCACAATCACTCCATGACATTGCTCTCCGAGTGATCTTAGTGGCCTCGGAGCCCCATCACCTCACTCACCCTCAGCCCCCGGGGCATGGTCGGTTTCTATCTCGGATGCCCTGCCCTGTGCTAGCACTGGACAAGTACCGGTACTGAACCACGCAACCTTAAGCAACCTCCTGTCTCGGAGAAAACCCGCGCTTGTGCACCGCGAGTTACCACGGTAGTAAAGATTGAAGTTTCGGATCACTAGGCGTTGCCGACCGGCAGTTATGGCTTGTTAAGGGAGGTGCAAGGGTTTATGGTGGAACTCCTAGCACGCGAGAAGTTGCCAAAAATAGGGGTCAGTGAATTTGTCTAGGCGCTCGGATATGGATTGATCTTTTGCCATATATTATTTACCGATCCTTGTTTTCGTGTTTGATAAGAGGTCGGTGCCTACACCATAGAAGGAGTATCGAAGAGCCAAAAAAGTAAAATAACTACTAATTCCAGCAATTCCACCACTCCCCTGCTTGTCCCAATATTTCCCCCCTCACCCTAGTACAAGCACAGAAGGCAACCACAGCAGCCGAGCTGTCGTTGTATTGGTGCCATAACTGGAAACTGTGTAAAATGTCGAAATTAAAATTTAGTGTAATTTCTTTTCTTTCTCTTGTCAAGCCGTTGGAGTCATTAATTTTGTAGATATAGGAAAATATATGGCGGATACTGTACAGTACCCTAAATTATAGCTTGGAAAAATTAATAACGAAAGAAACCTCGAGCTTCCTGAGTTCAAAACCAGTGAATGATAAAAGCGTCTAGATCACTAAGCTATAATTAAAAGGTAATGGCAATTAGGACTACAAATTGGGCCTTCGGATACCGGTAACTGGAAAATGTTCCAACTGAAGAGGAAAATTTACCATTCATCTTGAAGTTGTAATACGTGGTATGTAACCTGTATGAACTGAATACAATAGGACTGGAGGGGCTAGGACAGGAAGGTCTTAGGAGAGTAGAAAAATGCGAAGAGGAGCAATAGGATAGCCCTTCAACCAAGCGTATTTCCCACCCAGGAGTCTATAGAGTTTTGTGCTGTATAAAAAAATACTCGGATTCGACAAAAAAAGTAAAAATACTGGTATTGTACACGATTTTCATTAAATGGGTGTTGACGATTTCCTCGGTAATCCCGGGAGACGCTTGCGTGGGGGAAATGGCCCTGAAACCTGCACAGTCTATATCTGCCGTCTTGTTTGGTCTTGGGAGGATCACTCCCTTTGGCATTGAGAGGAGGTGTAAGCCCCATTCAAGGAGGTCGTCTACCAGGCAGGGGGTGATCAAGATCTATTGCGAAAGGAACATCAAAGGTATTATATGAGAATACCATATGTTACCCATAGTTGTTTTCGCCTAGATTCAATCATGCGGGTAGGCTAACCGATTGCCCTGATGAGATCCTCCTCCGGGGGGCTTTCTTCCGGTTTTGGGTAAGTTACGGGAGGCCGTGCTATCTCGGGTCCAATCCAACAAGGAGCAAGGTGGGGGGTGTGAACAAGCGGGTGATCCCCTATGACCGCTGGATGGCGAGAAAAAACGGTCTGAGCTCACGGGTAATCACTCGTGGCTATCGCTGTTCTGGTGGCGGCTGGATTTACGCCTTTGAGGGGGCAAGAGAGTAATCTCCCTTTTTAGGTTAAGCTTGACCCATAAGTGCAGGCACTCCCCTGGAGCCCAGGAAGGGAGAAAATCGGCTGAGTTGTTACTGTATTTAGCCTGGCCAGATTGAGCAAATGTTTGCTTGAGACATTGTCAGCGCTTAAATGTAGCTTTGTCTTTTTTTACCAGGAAGGATTAACAATTAGAGTCAAACCTCATAAATACCGTTGAGCATTCGAAAAATTCTTGGTGGTAGTTTACATTCCGAACCTATTTAATTTCTACTTGCCGGCGATAGGACTGTTCGCAAAAAGAGATCCGATAAAATTTAGCAGGAATTTACACTACCAGTAACTCGCATAGTTCTACCCTTTCTTTTTTAGCTTAGCAAGGCCAAAGTACTTTTTTTTTTCCGGGAGCCCCGTGCCCAAGATCTTAACTAACCAGAGAAAGAAAGACGTTTTGTCCCAATCCAATCACGAATAAAGAGAATTCGTGAGTTTCTTGGTGGAAGCAGCCAAGCGAGCTGGGCTAGTGAAGTGGGAAAAAGCCCTAACCCTACAGAAGCGGATCATTACCCTCTTGAATTAAGCTGTGATACCTGTATCTTGCTGTAGGGGAGACTTACTTGTAAAGTACTTCATCAGCACATTGCGTATAACATCATACTCTATACCGGTAGTTGGGCCCCGTATCTCAAGGTCACGAACATAGAGTAGGACAAGGGCTCATTCCACTGAGCCTCACAATGTTAAATACCCCGCTGCTCCCCCCTTTGCCGGAAGATGTGAGACAACGGAATCAAGGAGAAAAAGAACAACGAAGAAGTGGTAGGAAGCAGGCACTGCGTTTCGTTTGGTCACCGAAACGACAACACTCCGTGTCGGTCGTCTGTCTCTGGTCCTATCCCCTTCCTGCACCGGCAGTCCGATCCCAGGTAGCCGACCGCCTTTAGTATGGCGGTTTACCCCGTACACCCCACCAGCGGACAATGGATTTCTTTGCTGGTCGTACGGGTCCGCTCGCTACGATTATCGGCGGTTTAGGTGGCGCAGGGGCTGCTCGTGTGAAATGAGTTACGGGCGCAACGAGGCATTACCGATCATAATCACAAGCCTTGAAAAAGAAATACGACAAGCTATCATATCTCGTGCCAAACATCACGAGATCCGAGCGAACAACTCATAGATTCGTCTTCACTACCGCAACCAAGGCTCTGCCAGGGTTTAGGCAGTGGGAAGCAGCCTCTCACAGGATGGCTCAAAAAGTCGGAGGGTTTGTACTGTTCTTAGATGGGGGATGATTGTGTTGAGTTTCTTGCATGTTTTGCCTTTGCATTCGAGATAGGTTACGTTGGAGCTATCTGTGGTTTCGGGTTTATCTATGCTGATGCTTCCCCCCTATCCACCAGTCTACAAGTACTCGAGTACCCTATGCATGATGGGGTGCATAGCTCCTGCGCTAACGGATATGCGAGGCTCTTACAAGCAGTGTATGATCCATGACGCTTTGGTCTGGGTTTCGTGAGGATAACTGCTTAAATTTACTGGTCGGTTGCACACTGCAAGACAAGACCGCATATTTTCGTTTCAACAGCCTTTCATGGTTGGTTGTTAGTGCAGTTGTGATGGATACGCTAGTCTACCAATGCCAATAAGTCACTGCCGGCGCCTATCCCCTGTCTTCCTTGTGCTTGTAGAAGGTTTCACTTTCATCTGTGCCACCAGGGACCCTTCAAGCTTATAATCTTGGCCCGTCCCACTTTCTCCTGCTTTCCTCTCTTCCGCTATTTCGCAGATTCACGATTTTCTTTCTAACGTTGCTTTTACGTTCTTTCTATTTTCCTTTCTTCATTCCTTTTTGATAGAAAATTTCACGCTCCTTACAACTGGCTTGTCTTCGTTCTCCACCCCTTCACTGTTGAATTAGTCAATCCCTAATACTCCTCACACAAATCCCGTACTGGTACGGTCCGATATTTTACGATGCGCCAATCACTCATCTCCGCATTTCTTTTCCTTACTATCGCTCAGGCTAAGGTTAGCTTCAATACTACTGTTAAAGGTTTCGACTACGACGGTATTATTCCAGCCGCTAGCTTGAGTGCATCCTGTGCGCATGCGTATGCTGCACAAGTTTCCTGCACAGATCACCTCTTCAAGTTGAGAGACTTGGAGAGGGGTAGCAAACTATTCCGCCACAATGACCTCGCCGAATTTTGCACTGAAGAATGTGTGGATAGCCTGAATGACTGGGACACAAATCTCCAGGGTAGCTGTAACGACAGGGACATGAACTTTGTGAATAGTCTTAAGTCGGGAGTTTACTTGGGACTGGCGCTGAAGGATAAGCACTCTGTCCAGGAGAATCTTTATTGGTCTTTTTGTTTGAAGGATGAGTGAGTCAGCCCCTGTCATTTCTGGCGTTGTGACTATGGAATTGGGCTAACAAACATGCAGAAAATCAGGAAAAAAGAACGACTTTTGTCTTGCTAAAAGCGATAACCTACCCGCCTGGCCCTCAAACACTGTCGGCAACACTTCCGATACGCCTCTTATCCCGGATTTCTGCCGAAGCAGCTGCAGGACTCAGGAATCGTACCTCATGCACAGATCCGCCAAGCACCTCGGATTCCCCTCTATCGATCTTGCAGATGCTGAGAAAATCTGCCCGGGGATAGACGTCTCCACGTTCCCCATCAGCATCAAGATGCTCGATGCCTTTGGCAGCGCTGCTGATCCATTGCCCGGACGAGCGAATGCTTCCAAGCAGGTCGGTGAGAATGCAAAGCAAATTGAGGGGACAGAGTACAATTGGGACTTTTACAAGAGCGATTTCGACAACGCTGCCTCCTCCCTTGGTGCTAGCTCCACATTCGCATTTTTCGTCGGGATAGCAGCCGCCATCGCCATATATTTGTAACTCTGGTCGGGCTGTTCGTTTTGTCAATGTCTTTTTTCTTTCATCCTTATTCTTACCTTACTTTCGATGTAAATCTAAATCCAGTATAGTTATTTCCTTTCTCTATTCAGCGGAAGGGGGGACAGCGGAACCTGGAGTTTCAAGGTTGATCTTTTCAAAAAAATTTAAAGATGGAGGGAAGGTTACTGTATTAAGAGCCCTGTCATTATTACCCTAGCTAAAGAACTAGAGGTATAAAAATAAATTCGGAATACGATGGAAAAGAAATTGAATAGGGCCCCCTCAAATTCCCATCACAGTAAAGATGCAATAGATAAAGGCTTGTCCAGGGCGTATCCTATCGAAATCATTGTCTCACGCGGTATTTTACTCCCCTGCTCAAGACGAAGTACCAGTTGATCACCGGTAGTCACTCGAGCTTAGGTAGCCCAGGGGAGGACACAACACTTGAACTGGACGCTGTCTGATCTGGTCGGAGATGTCATTGACCCGCCCCATTCATTCCTTGCATTGCAATACCAGGTCCAGAACCATTTATTAAGTACCTACAACACTCTACAGCCCTCACCGGCTATATCACTGACGACGGGGACGGAGAGTTCTCTTGCCAATGCCGAACGATAACTTCGTGGGCGGAGATCCCCCTTACGCATAAAGATGGCTACTCATGTGATTGACACCCTAGGAGCGTTCCGCTGGTTGGGTGTTTTTTTTTTCCTTCTCTCGTTTCTTTCTTTCTTACTTTATTTTCCACTATCTGCAGCCAGAAAGTGTGATACTCGCCTCTCTTCATTCGCCGTGTCTAGATCAATATTGTTCCGCTTGAGAATTACCCTTACCACCTCCCCCATATTTACTCTCGGTAGCCAGCGAGAGCGGTATATGAGGCTCTTCATCCAACGTGCCCGGGTGGACATTATTCCACTCCAAGAGCATCATTTCGATACCCTCGGGCTTGTGGAAGACAGCTTGCATGCGTGGTGTTCTAAGACAGCCGTTGTACTGCTGCCGTAAGTCTTTATAGGTGCCAAGGCTTTAGATGAATCTCTCGCAAAGCACCGTCTAGCCCTCTATCGGAAATCACCAAGGGTCGCTAAACAGGTTCTTATTACTTGCGGAGAGGGCCATGTCACCGACGAACTTGTGGAGCATTTTGCTAAAGTCGGTTTGGTATTAATCGGTCACAGCTAGAGCGACATTGTAAGATATCTGGAGTGGGGGTTTAGCGTGAGCAGCTCGCCCCGGGCAATAAGATGATTAGCGGGCCGATAACATGGACGGGATTCCAGAAATAACACCTAGAAGGCGAGTAAGAATATCAAGTGCTTTCCTAACACAAACTTCCCTATTTACTAACGGTGGTGTGTTATCTCCCCTCGCTTCTCCTAACATGGGTGCGATTCTGGGAGGGATAAAGGCTAGCGGGAGAGGAAAACCTCAAGGAATAACAAAAGGAAAATATATAAGAGATAGGCACACCACAGCTCTATCAAATGAAGGCGTAGAACGGAGGAAAATCAGGGCTGGTTAGGCGTGGAAGCTGGTGTGGATATCGCACTCAACGCGACCTCACGTACCGGTAGACAAGTTAGGCTGCACGAAGGGTGGAAAGGGGTCTACTGGCTTGGGGATCTCTAATTTTCTCGTGATAGAAATAGCACTCACATTGGCAAACTAGCAATCGACGACGGTCTCCTCAACTAGCTCTCGAACTCCCGCAACTATCTTTCAAAAGCCTCAGCTGGTTCTAATATTTAGGGGCTAAAACTTTAGGCCTCTCCCTTGCTCCTTCGCATACCTAACTAACTCTCGGTGGCGATTTTCTAACTCTTTCTATTCTAATCTACTGTACCCCCCCCCCCCTCATTTGCCTTTAGCTTTCCCCATGCGCAATTCCCCATCCTCTACTTATTGCGTTGATAGCGGCTATATCATGATAATATGAGGAGTTAGAAAACCCTCAATCGGCCTTGGTTTAACTTTCTAAATTTTAATTCTTAACGTTACTTGTTTAACCATTCATTATCAATAGCCCCAGCTGGGCTCTGAATCTCCGAATCTATAACCTTCTAGGCCTCGGCTACCGGCAGGCGACTACAGAAGCTTTCCGAAACCCGAAACCCTAATGCTGCAATTGCCTCCGTATAAGAGCAAGAAATCCAGAGAAACGACGTGGAAAACGAAACGTCTGGTTTCCTAGTAAATAGAAGTTAGTAGCTCCGCTAATATCATTTCCAACCAACTTTTAGAGAGGATCCACTAAGAGAGCGGGAAACCCGGCCGGCCTCCCAGCCATTTCCATGATCACAGATCTCAATCTCGTGTTCAGTGCGCATATTCCATCAGAGCAGATTTTTTCTGTGGCGGTCGGGGGGGGACTTCTTCCTTAGATACCCAAATACGTTTATGAGTGCCAGAGATGTAGGAGATTTTTTAGACCCCGGGTAGCCAGAAATCCCGTTGCTTTACTCCCCATGCAAAGTGGAGACGCGATGCGAGTGCTGGCGAATGAGGTAAACACCCCAGGACCCCAGCCACAGCCTGGAAGATGAGCGATTATTACGAGTGATAACATATGAATATAGTAAGGATCTTCTATCACCACAAAAGGCACTGAACAAGACGAATTACCACCCCCACTTGGAAAAGAAATCCTTAAAAGGCTAATATCCTACAAAAAAATTCAACATAATAATATTATCATAGCAGACTATATAAATCTGCGATACACCCTCCTCTCCTTTTTTGTAAAAAAAAAGCGAAATACGAAATACAAAATTTTAATACAAAATACAAAACCCAACCTAATTCACCCCTCACTTCCTAACAACCCTAACAGTAACAAAGACCTTCTATCAATCATGGCACTAACCATCTCGGCAGTTCAAACCACCTTCACCGTATCCGCCCATTACCATTGACCGACCCATCCACCACAGACTCATCCTCACCCCTAGTACGCGCAACCAGCAGACTATCGAGCACTTTCTCGAAATCACCATTCGCCAAGAAGACGTCCTGTCCGCACAACTCAATCTTAACATTACTCCCGGGAACGCTTTCAAAGGGTACGCTGGCCCCGACGACCTCTGCCAATTCCGGGGTTGGAAGGGAAGAAAATTGCAGGGGGATTAGGTGGGAATCAAAAGTGAGGTGAGGTTGACCCGAATGGTTAAGGGAGCGTGAGGGCATAGGGTTGGGGCGAGTGTTGGTGTTGATGTTATTGTTGCTGCGGATATTGGGGCGAAACTGGGGCTTGGGTAGTTAGGGAAGGTAGGGTATGAGAACTATGTCGTAGAATTGGGTGGGTGATTTTGGTGTTATTGTCATTGGGTTTCTTTTTTTGGTTTTTCTCCTGCTCTAATTTTAACTTAGTTGGCAAGCTATGTTTGTATCCTCTTTGTTTTTCTAGAAGAAACCTTGATATCGGTGATTAAATCAGATACCATATTATTATAAATGTCTGTAACGCTAGAAGTATTCGCCCTGACTCATAGGCCCCCTAGAACTTTGTATTATTGCAATGCCACCTAACACGAAAAAGAACATTCAAGCAAACGCCGTGGTTAAAAAAAAATAGAATAGAAAAGGGAAGACAAAAGGAAAGAAGAAAAAGGATTATCAAAGAACGGAAAAAAGGTCGGAAGGAACGAAATAAGAGGAAAGTACCCGGGATCCCCACTTGGAAGAAGGGATAAAATAAGAACTCCTAAAGAAACTCCACCCTACCATAACTTCCTCTCCTAAGAAAGGAAAAGGTTCATGCATAGTATATCACAATTACTTCGCATAAACCTCGCTGGCGAACCCCCTCGAAACTCTAAAGCGCACCCAGATTTCCAACAGATATATACTCTAATACAAACTCTACCCTTACCGCCCCGGAGTGCACCAGGGTCCTTCATCTTCATACAAAAGCCCAACGACTGAACTGAAATTCTCAGGGTACAAAACCACTCACATGGACCAATCAACATATTATACTATAGTGCTCCCTTAACACTCCTACAGCGCCTTAAACTTCTTCACTAGCCCCGCCACGCATGGGAAAAACCCACCTAGCCATTTTCAGATGCTGAGCTAATTTTACTACCGCGTTAAAATGGGCTAGGATGGTTGGTCGGTTGGTATGATACTATGATGAGGGGCGGATTTTCAACGAGAATGCTCGTGGCACTATAGCCATAGCCTGATCGTGATTGCTAGGATGGCGGCGACGGCGATTCCAGCGGTAGTGATAGCGGTCCAAGGAACAGGGTTCTGTAGAGCTAAGGGAGGAGAATCAAGCGGAGGGGCCGGTGAGAAGATTTCTGAGCCGGTATCGGAGGTGTCAGGAGGAGAAACGGCTGCTTGGGTATTTTTAGGGAGCATGTCAGGGGCAACGCCAGGTGGTTGTGGGGATAGTTGCGAAACCACGAGCCCCTCAGAACAATTATCTAATAGGTGAGAAGGAGGCATTGGGATATCATTTGCCCCGCTACCGGGCTCGGTATCTGCACAACCCTGGAGCAGCTTGACAATCCCCTCATGGCCACCCGAGGCAGCCCACCAGAGTGGTGTTCGACCATCATTGGCTCTTGAGTCGGAGTTGACCTCTTTCTGGTCAAGGAGCAACTTCACAATCCCCTCATGCCCGCCCTTGGTAGCACACCAGAGTGGTGTCTGGCCATCCTTGTTTCTCGAGTCGGGGTTGACCTCTTTCCGGCCAAGGAGCAGCTTCACAACCCCCTCATGCCCACCCTTGGCAGCACACCAGAGCGGTGTTCGGCCATCGTGGTGTCTCGAGTCGGGGTTAACCTCTTTCCGGTCAAGGAGCAACTTCACAATCCCCTCATGCCCACCCTCGGCAGCAAACCAGAGTGCTGTTCGGTCATCATGGCCACTGGAGTCGGGGTTGACCTCTTTCTGGTCAAGGAGCAGCCTCACAATCCCCTCATGCCTCTGCATGGCAGCATACAAGAGTGGTGTTCGACAATAATTGTCTCTTGAGTCGGGGTTGACCCCGTTCCAGTCAAGGAGCAACTTCACAATCCCCTCGCACCCACTCCAGGCAGCGCACCCGAGTGGCGTCCTACCAGCACTACTTCTCGAGTCGGGGTCAACCTCTTTCCGGTCAAGGAGCAGCTTCAGAATCTCCTCATGCCCACCCGAGGCAGCACACTGAAGTGGTGTTCGGCCATAATCGCCACTCGAGTCGGGGTTGACCTCTTTCCGGTCTAGGAGCTGCTTTACGATCTCCTCATGCCCACCCGAGGCAGCACACCAGAGTGGTGTTTGGCCATTATCGTTTCTCGAGTCGGGATTGACCTCTTTCCGGTCAAGGAGTAACTTCACAATCCCCTCATGCCCACGCGAGGCAGCACACCAGAGGGGCGTTCGGCCAGCATTGTCTTTCGAGTCGGGGTTGACCTCCTTCCGGTCAAGGAGCTGCTTCACCATCCCCTTATGCCCACTTTCCGCAGCCCACGCTAATGGAGTGCGGCCCAAGCCATCAACCATATCACAACCTTCCACCTCTTCCAACAAAGCGACTGCGATCTCATCTAGCCCAAGGTATGCTGCACAGTGAAGACCAGTGAATCCCTCAGAATACCGCCAGCTCCCCCACATCTCACCATAGCCCTCCCTTAAAAGAAGCTTGGCTGATATATGTCCGCCGAATTTGCCAAGTAGCTGAAGGGAAAGTGATTTCACCCCCTCTGTAAACCCATTTCTTGCATAGAGTCCCCAGTAACTAGAAGCATATTGGAGGAGCCGTTTCTCTACCGGAGCGCTGTCAAGACTGTGCGACAGCCCATTAATGGAATCAAAGTTAAGATACGTCAAGCAAACCTCCGCCATCGCCGACAGCGGGTTATCGAAGTGTTCGGAATAGCTGTTAAAATATTCTTGAAGCGTAAAGTGCACTAAGCGGACAGTCAAGCTCTCATCAATGGTGACAAGTCCTAAGCAGGAGGCTAACAATGTTTTTTCTGCAGGGATATTATCGCATTCTATATCTCTTTGGCCAATCTCGACTGCCAGGGCGTCGCATAGCTCCCCAATGTGCATCGGACGTTCCGAGTGAGAAATCCACATCAATGCGGCCATGGCGAGTGCTGATTTACCTTTACCCTGACCCCTTATTCTGCCCAACGTAGCATCGTAGGCACTGTCCAAACCGAGTCCATTTGTCATTATGTCAAGTCTTTTTCGTCTCTTATGGATTGTCGCCTCCCCTAATATCGCAGCTATGCTCAAAGAAACGAGTAGAAATCTAGGGACCACTGTCAGCGATCTCTCTGAGCTTTTAGCGTGGGACTAGCCATCACATACGCGTCGGGGATCCTTTCTGGAATGCGTTTCATAATATCGGCCTTGAGTGTAGGGCTCATCGCTGCGGAGTCTGGGTCATGTTTCAACTCCATCTCGAGGTATTCCCTTATGTCCTCACTATTTGGGCTTATCGGGATAACCTGCACGCCCCCTGGGAGATCTTTCTCCACCGCATTTCGAATATGGGGTCTTCCAGTAATAAATAGCCGGACGTCTGGCAACGCCTGAGAAGCGGTATGTAACGAGGTCAGAAGTCGAGATATATATTTATCCGGACATTCGTCCAGGGCATCAATACAGATGAAAGTCCGCTTCATGGGAGCTAGGGCCGCCCGCAAGAGCTTTACGGCCTCCGATACTTGCAGTCCTCGGCCGCCAACCTCGCGCTCTGCTCTTTTGAATGCTTCCTCGATCTCAGTAGGAACAATTTTTATGGCATTCACAAGTTGCATGGTGAGGGCACCTATCATGTTTGCAGCGGTTTGCTTCTCTTGGTCCTGGAAATCGCAATAGACGCAGGCGACGCTGACGTTCTCTCCAACAAAATGATCAAGCAACCTATCAATCACCAGAGAGCTAGTGTTTTGTCCTGTCAGTTATAACCTCCCCTCCTAAGTAACTATTCTTCCCACCTGAGAAAGGTCTTTCCAACCCCCGGATTACCGGAACAAAACAGAGTGGCTCTGCCGAATTCACCTCTGCCGTCACGCCATCTGAGAAACTCATCGGTCTGCAAAACCCATTCCCCTATGCCATCCTGTCGCCGACTCCTCACATCGTTGTGGCGTACCCGAGGCTGTAGAGGTGATAGCCAATTCAAGAGCTTAGCCCTTTCATTCGCGTATGTTATATTGGTAGTAGTGTTGTGACTGTTTATTTGGTTAAAACTGTTTATATGGCCTGTACCGGCAGCATTCGGTTCTGGATGCGTTGAAGGACCCATATTGCTTCGCGGTGTGCATGTTTGTAGGGTTGCGAAAGCGATAGAATGTCGCGAAGCTAAAGCTCAGCGAATGCGGGGTCGTAGTAAATTTACTTGCAGGAATTGCTAGTGGCTACCTAGCCCTGTGATCCTGCTATCACCAACCAATCATTTCTAAGACAACCATCTTGGCGACCCAAGTCGCGGCAACCATCCACATATTCTGCATCAAAAATTTCTAGTTTCAAAAAGACTCGCGACAATCTATGGAATCAACCTCAGAGAAAGTTTTCTTCAGCCCACCACCAGTGGCGGGGACAATCAGACTATTATCTCTTAGCGGGAACTACAGTACGGGTAATTATAAGTACGGAGAACGAAGGACGGTAAATATAAGACAAGCCAGAGGACTATTGGTCGCCTAACCTAAAGGAAAGTTTTATCTATCCACTTTGGAACAAGAATCATGAAATTCGACTGTAATGCGTTCACTACCGATAGTGCATAGCTCTCTGTTCCCCGTTTTCGATTTACATTCACAAAACCCACCAATCTCATAACCAGTCCCTATTCATCAAATAAAGTTAGTTAACTTGCATTCAGCACTGTCCGCAATTCAACTGCAGCATGCGAAGATGAGTAGCCCAGCAAGTCGGAAGATGGGGCCATGTTTCAAGAACCCTCACCTCGCAAATAATCACTTTCCCTCGAAAAAGGCCGTTACGACACCGTAAAAACTGAGAATGATGCTAGGACCTCCAGGGTTTCCCCCTCCGGGTTGAGGGGAGCAACCACAGCGAAACGATCCTCTTTTAGCCTTCAGCTGAGGCAAGCGAGGAGGAATTGTGTAATATAAGAAATTGCATTTGTTCTTTTCAGTTTAATCTCTAAAGCTATTCGTGCGTCTTTGTTAAGAATACCTTTGTGAGCCGAATTCGGTAGCCTCTCCAGACCCGTGCCGAGGATTCCCTTGATGCCGCTTGTCTCAAGAAGCACGACAGTAGGTAGGTAAACCCAGTACTGGTAGAAATAGTAGGATCAATGCCTTCTAAACACAGACCCCGATGTCACCATTAAACTTGTTATCCTCTCCACATGCCCGGACAAGCAATTATGGCAGGTTCTTGTGTACAAGAGGCGATCAGGAACCATGGGAATGAATTTCGTGCTTCATGGTTATTTTCAGGGTCTACCATATCTCCGATGCATTTTCGACTTCTGGCAATCATGGGGGTGATTTGGGAAGCAACACCTAGAAGGCCAATAAGGATACCTAGAAGGCGGGTAAGAATATCAAGTGCTTTCCCGACACAAACTGCACTATTTACTAACGGTGGTGTGCTATCCCCCTCGCTTCTCCCAATATGGGCGCGATTTTGGGAAGGATAACGGCCCGGTGTTAGGAAAAATTCAAGCGATGACGAAAAGGAAAGGTCTTAGGGACGCATACACCGCAACTCTACCGGTAGAGCGGATGTAGGCGTAGAGGGGAGTGAATCAGGACTAGTTA
This sequence comes from Tuber microsphaerosporum, assembly GCA_003521225.1. NCBI lineage: Eukaryota > Fungi > Ascomycota > Pezizomycetes > Pezizales > Tuberaceae > Tuber > Tuber microsphaerosporum. Next base: position 10,458 of record QOVD01004491.1, on the reverse strand, counting down.
GGCATGGAAGCCCTGGTGTGGATATCGCACTCGGCGCGGTCACATGTAGGTGGATTAGGCTGTGCACTCGGGGTGGGAAGAGGGTTTGCATGTTTCGGGTCTTCTAATGTTCTCGTGATAGGGATAGCGCTAGGCTACACTCTGGGGCTTGTCACAATAGAGGACCCCCGTCTACCATCTACCTGATTCGCTTCACTCTGTAAGAGTGCTTCTCCGACAACCCTACTTTATTCCACAGTCCACGTCCGGTGATCGTTGGGGTTTGTTTGACCTGCCTTACCTCTTGGTGCGTCGTAAGACATTGCCCATTCTCAACTCGGTCAATGACCCTTTTTCTCGAATATACTTCCTGCCACCGAGGACCATATTCCAGGAGGGAGGCTAAGGGGTGTGATAACCCTTGCGCTAAGACAGCTTGAAGGATACTGTGGGTATATATCATGCGAGCTAACCATATTGTACGAATAGACAGAGAATTTGCCGTATAAATATTGGGAGGTTATGAATGGCACAGTGGTAGACGATAGAAAGAAAATTCACACGGAACCTAGGCACTTCGCTCACGCTCTCGTTACCGCCTTTAAGTAAAAACAAAACTCACGGCAGAGACAGGTGTATTAATAAAACATAAGTAGCACGTCCTGATCCTTCCATCGATCACGACACCTATCCTCTATTTCCCTCCATGTCCTTATTCCTCTGCAACACTCCCGTGATAACAAAGGAGAGACACGTCGGTCTAATCCCTTTCGTAAAATGTGAAACAATCTATCTGACTCTCCCGAACCATCTGCAATGTATAGTAAAATATGAGTCCAAACGACAAGAGCAAAGTGTATATAAAAGCAATAGATGGAGAGATTCGTATAAATCGATCACTTAGGCACAAGATGGATGTTCTAGTTCGCATAGTGATTTCTATCTACAGAATCCAGTCCTTTATCATAGGACTTCTCTCCTCCTATTCCGTGTCTGGGGGAGTGAAAATTTTCACCTTGAGCTAAGCAGAAGAAAATTTTCTCCCACATAAAACAAGAAAGAAAGTTTCAGCAGTAAGGGAATAACAGTTTCAAGAGTGCAAGAGAGGTGCAGTAGGCGGTTTGAGAAAAATGACAAAAGAGACTAAGTTGAGATGAAATACAAGTACGCGGGGACAATTTTCCAACACAATGCATCTAAACAATCTTTCAGATCCTCCCGCATATTCCAAAGTCAACTATATCCTTCCAACATGCCGGCTACTCTTGGCAATTGGAGACCCCCCTAATGGACGTACAGGACTCCACTGTACAGCATTATTGGGGGTCAGAGAGATGGTGGTTCCTTTATTGGAGTCCAAAGAACCGGAGCTCAACGCAGCAGGTTTTCGGGGGAATATGGCACTTGCATTGGCTGTTAGGGAAGGGAATGAGGGAATGGCGAAGATGCTATTAGAACGGACGTGGATCAATTCCGAAGTGGCAGACAAGGATAGCCGGGCACTGCTCTCACTATTTTTGCTCATCTGGCTGCGAGGGAGTCATGACGATGCCGCGATGCTCCTGGATTACATCGGTGTCAGTGCCGACACGGCGGTTCGAATGGGCTAAACACCATTTCCGTGGGCTAAAACATGGTATGAGGGAATCGTGAAGACGCTATTGGCCTAGGATATCAATCCGAAGAGAGCAGACTTAAGCGGTTGCGCAGTACTTTGCTTTGTTTTCTACAATCGAAATATAGAGATCGCGAAGCTGCTACAAGTAGCATCCCGGGACAATTTGGCACTCACATTAGCAAACTGGCAATCAACGATGGTCTCCTCAACTAGGTCCCGAACTCCCGGAACTATCTTTCAAAAGCCTCAGCTGGTCCTAATATTTAGTGGCTAAAACTTTAGGCCTCTTCCTTGCTCCTTCGCGCACCTAACCAACTCTCGATGGTGATTTTCTACTCTTTCTATTCTATATCTACTATACCCCCCCCTCATTTGCCTTTAACTTTCCCCATGCGCAATTCCCAATTCTCCACTTATTGCGTTGATAGCGACTATATCTAATAATGTGAGGAGTTGGCAAACCCTACATAGACCTCGATTTAAGTTTCTAAATTTTAATTCAAAACGTTATTTGTTTGAGCAATTCATTATCAATAGCCCTAGCTGCGCTCCGAATCTCCGAATCTATAACCTTCTAGGCCTCGGCTACCGGCAGGCGACTACAGAGACTTTCCGAAACCCGAAACCCCAATGCTGCAATAGCCTCCGTAGAAGAGCAATAAATCCAGAGAGACGACGTGGAAAACGAACTTCTGGTTTCCGAGGAAAATAGAAGTTAGTAGCTCCGCTAATATCATTTCCACCAACTTTTTTAGAGAGGATCCACTAAGAGAGCGGGAAACCCGGCCAGCCTCACAGCCATTTCTATGAATACTGATCTCGATCTCATGTGTTTAGTGCGCATATTCTATAGGAGCAGATTTTGTCTATAGCAGTCGGAGGGGGACTTCCTCCCTAATACTTAAATACGTTTATGAGCGCCAGATATGTAGGAGGGTTTTTAGACTCCCGGATAGCCAGAAATTCCATTGCTTTACTCCCCATGCAAAGTGGAGACGCGGTGGAGGGCTGGTGAATGGGGTAAACACCCCAGAACCCCAACCACAGCCTGGAAGATGAGCGATTGTTACGAGTGATAACATATGAATATAGTAAGGATCTTCCATCACCACAAAAAGGCACTGAACAAGCCGGATTACCACCCACACTCGGGAAAGAAATCCTCACAAGGCTAACATCCTGCAGAACAAATTCAATATAATACCATAGCGGGCTATGTAAATCTGTGATACATCCTCCCCTCCTCCTCCTCTCCCTTTCTGCAAAAAATAAAATAAAAGCGAAATACGAAATACCAAAATTTAGGACAAAATAGAGAACCCACCCCAACCCACCCCTCACTTCCTAACAGCACTAACACTAAACAAATACCTCTTATTAATCATGGCACTAACCATCCCGGCAGTCCAAGCCACCTTCACCGTATCCGCCCATCACCAGTGACCGATGCATCCACCACGGACTCATCGTCACCCCTAGTACATGCAACCAGTAGTACATCAATCACTTGCCTAAAATTACTATATGGCATGAACATGTCATGCCCGCACAACTCAATCATGGCATTACTCCCGGGAACGCTTTCCAAGGGTGCGCTGGCCTGGGTGCCCTCTACCAATTCTAGGGGTGGAAGGGAAAATTGCTGGGGGATTAGGTGGGAGTCAAGAGTGAGGTGAAATTGACCCAAGTGATTAGGGAAGCTTGAAGGCATAGGGATGGGGCGAATGTTAATGTTAGTGTTGTTGAGGATATTAGAGGGAAGTAGCAGTTTGGACAGTTGGTAAAGGTGGGGGGGGGGGGTTGAGCACACTAAGGGTTAGAATTTGGTGGAAGAACGAATAAAATAAAAACTCCTAAAGAAACTCCACTTTACCATAACTTCCTCCTCCCAAGAAACGCAAAGGAAAAAGCCTGTATCAAAATTACTTCGCATAAGTTTCGAGGGCGAACCCCTCGAAACTCTAGAACGCGGCTAAACTTCTAATAGATATGTGCTGTAATATAAACTCTATCTTTACTGCTCCGGAGCGCACTAGGATTCTTCACCATCATATTATATAAAAGCCAAACGACATGGCAGCCGAATTCTTAGGGTACAAAACAACTCAGATCGGCCCATCGACATATCATACTATAGTGCGCCCTTAACAGTCCTACAGCCCGTAAACCTCTTCAACGCACACCACCATGCATGGGAAGAACCCACCGAGCCGTTATCGGGGGGTCACCTAATCTTACCAGCGCGTTAAAATGGGTTAGGATGATTGGTAGGTTGGCATTATGGGGGCGGATTTTCAACAAGGATCCTCGCGATACTATAGCTACCGCCTGATGGTATTGGCGAGGGTGGCGGCGACGGCGGCGATTCCTGCGGCGATTCCTGCAGCGGCGATGGCGGTCCGAGGAATAGGGTTAGTAGGGCTAAGGGAGGAGAATCAAGTGGAGAGGGCTGTGGGGAGATTTCTGCTGGAGGAGGAGCGGCTGGCGAAAGTGCCCCATGGGTATTTTGAGTGAGTATGTCTGGGGCGGCTCTGGGTAGTTGTGAGGATAGCTGCGAAAATGCGAACCCCTCATAATTATTTTAAAAGGTGGGATGGAGGCATTGGGGCATTGGGGCATTGATCACCCGGGCACCAGACTCGGCATCTGGACGACCCCGGAGCGGCTTCACAATCCCCTCATACCCACCCTGGTAGGCGCACTCGAGTGGCGTTCGGCCATAATAACCTCGCGAGTTGGGGTTAACTTCTTTCCGGCCAAGGAGCAGCTTCACAATCCCCTCATGCCCACCCTTGGCGGCACATCCGAGCGGTGTTTTGCCACAATCGCTTCTCGAGTCGGGGTTGACCTCATTCCGGCCAAGAAGCAGTTTCACAGTCCCCTCATGCCCACCCAAGGCAGCCCACCAGAGTGGTGTTCGGCTATCATGATCTCTCAGTTGGGGTCAATCTCTTTCCAGTCAAGGAGTAGCTTCACAATCCCCTCATGCCCATGTGCGGCAGCACACCAGAGTGGTGTTCGGCCACCACCGCCTCTCGAGTCGGGGTTGACCTCTTTTCGGTCAAGGAGCAGCTTCACAACCCCCCTGTACCCATTCCGGGCAGCACCCGGGAGTGGTGTTTGGCCATAATTATCTGCCAAGTCGGGGCTAGCTTTCCTCTCAAGGAGCAGTTTCACAATCCCCTCATGCCCACCATCAGCAGCACGCGAGAGTGGTGTTTGGCCCTCATCGCCTCTCGAGTCGAGGTTGACTCCTTTCCGGCTAAGGAGCAGCTTTACAATCCCTCGGCAGCACACCCGAGTGGTGTTCGGCTATCATCGTCTCTCGAGTCGGGGTTAACCTCTTTCCTGTCAAGGAGAAGCTTCACCATCCCCTCATGCCCACTTTCCACGGCCCACACCAACGGAGTACGGCCCCTGCCATCAGCCATATCTGCACCACAACCTCCCACCTCTTCCAACAAAGCAATTGCGATCTCATTAAGCCCAAGGTATGCTGCGCAGTGAAGACTAATGAATCCTTTAGAATACCGCCACTTCCCCTCCCGCTCACCAAAGCCCCCCCTTAAAAGAAGCTTGGCTGATATATGTCCTCCAAATTTACCAAGCTGAAGAGCAAGTGATTTCACGTCCTCTGTAGGTCTATTTCCTGCATAGAGTCCCTAGTAACTAGAAGCATATTGGAGGAGCCATGTATCTAGCGGAGCGCTGTCAAGACTGTGTGACGGCTCATTGACGGAATCAAAGTTAAGATACGTCAAGCAAACTTCTGCCATCCTCGACTCGGGGTTCTTGAAATGTTCAGAATGGCTGTTGAAACATTCTTGAAGGGTAAAATTTATCAAGTGGACGGTTGAGCTCTCTTCTACAGTGACAAGTCCTAAGCACGAGGCTAACAATGTTTTTTCTAAAGGGATATTATCGCACTGCATATCTTGGGAGCCAATTTCGACTGCCAGGGCGTCGCATAGCTCCCCAACATGCATCGGACGTTCCGAGAGAGAAGCCCACATTAATGCAGCCATGCCGAGTGCTGATTTACCTTTACCCTGACCCTTTATTCTGTCCAACATGGCATCGTAGGCATCGTCTAAACCGAGTCCATTTGTCATTACGTCCAGTCTTTCTCGCCTCTTGTGGATTGTCGCCTCCCCTAATATCGCAGCTATGCTCAAAGACACGAGTAGAAATCTAGGCACAACGGTGAGCGATCTCTCTGGGCGTTTGGTGTGGGGCTAGCTATTACATACGCGTCGGGGATCTTTTCTGGAATGCGTCGCATAATATCAGCCTTGAGTGCAGGGCTCATCGTTCCGGAATCCAAGTCACGCTCCAATTCCATCTCCAGATATTCCTTTATATCCTCGCTATTTGGGCTGATTGGAACAACCTCCGTGCCCGCCGGAAGATGTTTCTCCACGGCATTCCGAATATGGGTCTCCCAGTAATAAATGTCCGGAAGTCTGGCGATGCCTGAGAAAAGGTGTGCAATGAAGCCAGAAGTTCGAATAGATGTTTTTCTGGACATTCATCGAGGGTATTAATATAGAGGAAAGTCCGCTTTATGGGAGCAAGGGCAGCCCGCAAGAGCTTAACGGCCTCTAAAACTTTGAATCCTCGGCCACCAACCTCGCGCTCTGCTCTCTTGAATGCTTCCTCAAGCTCAGTGGGAACAAATTTCAACCCATTCACAAGTTGCTTGGTGAGGGCACCTATCATGTTGACAGCTGTCTGCTTTTCTTGGTCCTGGAAATCGCAATAGAGGCAAACGACCGCGACGTTTTCTCCCGCAAAATTATTGAGCAACCTATCAATTACTAGAGAGCTAGTGTTTTACCTAGTTAGCCACAACTGCTCCTCAGAAGTAATTGTTCATCCTACCTGAGAAAGGTCTTTCCAACCCCGGTATTGCCGGAACAAAACAGTGTGGCCTTGTCGAGTTCAGTTTTGCCTTCACGCCATCTGAGAAACTCATCGGTCTGCAAAAACCATTCCCCTATGCCATCCTGTCGCCGTCCCCTCAGATCGTTGTGGCGTACGTGAGGCCGTAGAGGTGATAGCCAATTCAAAAGCTAAGCCTTTTCATCCCCGTATGTTCTATTGGTAATGGTGTTATTGGTAATGGTGTTGTAATTATCTGTTGTGTTAAAACTGCTTATATTGCCTGTGCCGGCAGTGTTCGGTCCTGGATGTGTTGAAAGGCTCATATTACTTCGTGGTGTGGGTGTTGTTAAGGTTGTGAAAGCGATAGAATATCTCGAAAGTGAAGCTCAGGGAAAGCGGGGTCGTAGTAAACTTACTTGTGGGCACAGTACAAGTATCCCATGGGGTGGTGAGACCTTCCCGTTTTGTGCGTGTCAAGTACGTAGATTTTCACCAATTTCAGAATTGTTGATCGAGTGATGTGCTACCCTATCATGCAGACCATGTGGAAATATTTGAGAATGGGCTCGCTTTCAACAAATACCGTAAATTCTGGGCAAACTCGACACTCCGCAATATTTCTTAAGACAGCCGCTATTCCCCTTAAGGGTGAGGACTGCCCTCGTGGCGAATTCGCCTTTCCTGAGGCAGTAACTATTATACCTTGCAGGTAATACGGTGGCAGCAAGTCGAGCTTACCGAATGCCTACAGTACTTGGGGGCAAGTTTAGGGGATCCAGTGACAGCAGAGGGCCATGGTTGCAACATCAATTTTAATGTCACTCTATCCTAATTTTTAATTCGAGCACAAGCACGATTCAGTGCTCGGGTAGACTACCGTATTGTCCGTTACCAAAGTTAACCGCGCACAAACGATCGATGGCTACGCGACCCTCTAGATCAAATGTTAATTTCTACTATGTTTTCTACTAAGTTACACAATAGAAAATAATATTTAATGGAGGGAAATTTCTTTAGGTGGTCTTGAAAGCGCGGGGTAATGAGGAGGGTTGCCATCGATCATTGGCGTGCGGTTAATTTTGACTGGGGACAATATTATATCCTATAATAATATTATACTCTATCCTTATTACTAGAGAAGCCTTCATTTTTAAAGTTTCTAACCTTTAACTCTCAAGCCTGCCTTTTAAGCCCTTCATCGTCGATGTACGCCAGCTACACTGCCACCTCCCAATCTCTGACCTTCCGGCCCTCCACTGCAAGCGCAAGGCTACTCGTGCCAAGGTTGCGGCGTTTGGCCGCAACCCCCGCATGTTCGCGGGCTCACAACCGGGGGCACTCATACTGAGTGCCTGACAGCTCAACATCACTTTGTGGCTCAACATCACTTTGTGGCTCAATACTGCTCTCTAGAGTAACATAACTTTTCAAAGCAGTAGTATAGTACTACATATCTATTTTTGCAATTTGGCATGATTAATACCCCTGACGATAAGTTTGGACACCTTCCTTTCATATGCCAAAATTGAAGCCCTGTCTTTGATGGCCTTTGCTTCAGCCTTTGCTCTGGCTTTTTCCCTGACCTTTTCCCTAACCTAGAACTCCTTTCCTTTTGCCTTGATCTCATCAAGGAAGGGTTTACGCCTTGCTTGCTCTGCTCTCTTTTTAGCATTTTGAGCTCTTCTAAGCTGCACTTTTGTCTTTTCTAACTCTGCATCCTCCTTTCGTTTGACCATCTGTCTCGCTTCAGAGGCATATATCGCTCCCCCCTTTTGGATCTGCCTTCGGCTTTGAGCCCTTCATCTGGCATTCCTTGCCTCCCCCGCAGCTTGGGCATGCTCCATATGTTCCATTGCCAATACACCTGATTGTGCAAGGGCTAACCCTCCTTGAAGCACAAGCTTTAGCTTGTTTTGGAAGCTGGGTGATAGGGTTTTTGCTTTACTGAGTAATTCTTCACTCATGGTTTGGAGGCTGGCAACAGTAGAGGGAATAGTGAAAGGAGATTCAGGTTGCTGAGGTGATAGTGCTTGAGGAGTGGATAATGCCTCCCTAAGTTTGGTAATAACGATGTCCGGATTATAAGGTATAAGGCCAGTTGCGTGAAAGGCAGATCAAACGGTTGAAGGCTTGAAAGCCTGCTGGTGAATGGAGTCTATTGTGTCGAGAAATTCTGACTTGTCGAAGTCACCGCAGCCAGTCCTTGTAGCTTCTTCAACCGCCTCAGCATGGTAATGCTTATAGGGTTGAAAAACAACAACATCTAATGGCTGGAGTAAATGGCTGGAGTGAGCAGGAAGACAGAATACAACAATTTTGTACTGGTCGCAATAGTCTAGAAACTCCTTTATACAGTGGGATCCAAAGCCATCAAGCAAAAGAAGGCGATATTCTCCACCCTTGCGCAGTGCTGAGAATTTCTCAAAGTGTACAACCCACTTCATGGTCAACTTGTCATTGTTGTAGCCACTTTCAGAAGTTCCCACAAGGTAATCATCAGGAATTCGGGTAGTTGTGTACCAAGATTCCTGGTGGATAACACCTGGAACAATAACCATAGGTGGGAGTACAACTCCATCACCACTGATGGTTTTACAAAAACTTATGAGCTCATAATTGGTGGAGCTTCCGAGAAATGACTGCCAAGTCAGTTCCCGTGTAATAATCCATTGGTCTCAACCAACACGAATGCGAAATCCCGTTTCGTCAAAGTTGTATGTATCACACCTCAGAAATCGTACTTCTGACAAACTGTTCAGTATTTATCAAACCATGATTTGATATCTTCTGGCCGATGGGCGTGTTTCCGATTGATATCAATGGTAAGTTGCTTGCAAATGAAGTACTGCAGATGTCAGTTGAGGAATCACTGAGTCCAATGATCACTTACTACTGGTGCTGGTTCAGAACCAGAATGTGAAAGTTTAAGGACGGCATTGGCACATCCTGTTAGCATTTGAAGCTGAGCACTGGTACCTACGGTATCCAGGCGGTCCAGGTATTGGCATACTGCTAGTTCCTGATCATCAGAGAGCTTATGATTGGCTCCAGGCCTTTCTTGCTGTGACTGACGGCCCTTGAATTGTGCTCGTAGTCGGGAAACCAGAATCTCATAAGTCCGAGCAACTGCTGTGAGATTTGAATATTCATCTTGAGCGCTCTTAAGTAATCGTCGGGCTGCCTGAATGCGAACTTTAGTATCCTTATATGGCTCTTTTCACTGACTGGGAAGAGTAAAAGAGGGTGCTGGTAGAATAATTGGTATTGCTGATAGGATTGCTTGATCACAAGGAAGAACCCTCTTGCACAAAAATTATTTCTTAAGATATTTTACAATTTTTTTTTTCTCATTCAGTGCCAAGATCTTAGTTAATAACTCTATTAATAAGATTCTACCCTCTATTAATCTAAAATAATATATACTATTAAGCGAGGTTAAACCCTTTATAATACAGAAAGCCACAAGGTGATGTTGAGCCACAAAGTGCTGTGTTGCCACAAAGTGATGTTGAGCCACAAAGTGATGTTGAGCCACAAAGTGATGTTGAGCTGTCAGGCACTCAGTATGAGTGCCCCCGGTTGTGAGCCCACGAACATGCGGGGGTTGCGGCCAAACGCCGCAACCTTGGCACGAGTACATGAGCTTTCCGAAACGAAAAATCCCAATGCTTCAATTTCTTCCGTAGAAGAACAAGAGAGTCAAAGAGAGAAAGAGAAAAACGAATGCCTTGCTTCCCAATCCCTTCCACGATCACTTATCCCGATCCTGGATATTTAGGGGGCATATTTTATCCGATCGGAGTAGATTTTGCTTGTCTCGGCGGGGCAGCGAGCTTCCTCCCAAGACCTAGAAATATGTTTACGAGTGCTGGCGAATAACCAGAACCCCAGTCAGCGCCTAGAGTATGAATTATTACTACGAGTGATAAGCTATAATTACAGAAAAGGGTCTACCATACCCACAAAAAGGCATTGCA
>QOVD01004490.1:17762-34625 GCA_003521225.1 Tuber microsphaerosporum | reverse complement strand
TGACGATGATTTCTCATGGTGTTGAGATTTCAATCGCCGGAGGTGTAGAGGAGATGGTTCGTGGCAAACTACTCGACGGTCACGGCCCCTTTATATAGGCGTTCCTCCCACAACCCTAACCCTGGTGACTCATACCCGTGAGTCACACGACCTCATAACTCGTAGCGAGTCATGTGTGAAATCCATCAGCTGACTTCCAACAAGTCAGCTGCGCAACATACCTAAACCAATCATAATCCAAATAACAAGTCATGTGCGCAACTCGCGTCACATGAGTAAAACCCATGGCCCGTAATGTGAGTCATGTGCAAAAATCATAAATCATATCACCACAATCGTGCGTCATGTGAAAACATCAACCAATAATATAATAACTATGACATCGCAAGTGCAAGTCATCTGAAACAAATCACAAACCTATGACTTATAACCATGAGTCATGTGAAACCATATTCCTTGCTTAGTCAGGTTTGTGACAAAATATGACATTTATTAATCTATAATCAATGCTCAATTAGAGTTTTCAGAGTTGTTTAAAGTCATTAAAAGAGATTTTATAAAGAAGTAGTGTGTTTAGGATTCAGGATAGTTTGAATGAGTCAAACTTGAATAAATATTAGTATTCTGGCTTTGAAGTAGTATCCTACCCTATAACAATTAATTTATTAAATATCAATTCTTTCAATGTATTTACTACCCTACTAGTATTCTACCCTGTGTATAATTGATTTTTTAATTAACCTTTAAGTACACTATAACATTTTTCACCCACTTAGCGATCACACTGGGTAAACGATAAGTGATTATATAAGCAAAACCCAATCTTAAAAGATGATGACCACGTACTACTATAGGTAATAACATTATACTTTTTACCACTTTTTACTCGAAAAATGATGGTTCCAGCGCCCAGAATGTATTTGGTTGATACTGAGTCTGATACACAGGTGGTAGTACGGGATTACCATGCTGGAAAATGCACAAACATTCGCAAAGCTGCTACCTCCCATGGAGTATCCTACGCCAAACTCCGCAACTGTTTACGTGGCATCCCTCCTGGAGCAAAAGCGCATACTTTACAACAAACCCTTACAATGCAAGAAGAGAAGACTATTGTTAAGCATATTCTATACTTGGACAACTTGAACTGGGGTTTTCCTCCTTGCGTTTCCTACTTGAATAGTTAGCAAATCAGTATATTCGAAGCCATGAGATTACTGGTACCCTGACAGGAAAAAATTGGGGAAGAAGATTCATCATTAGGCATCCAATCTTGGAAACCAAGTTTGCTGTTTGCTTGGATAAGCAGCGAGGATTTGCCAACAACCCAGCTATTATTCATGACATTTTTACAAAGGTACTTGAGTATATTTTTGTATTAATCTTATTGTCTTCTTATTCTATATTGTATAATAATTTTCAATGTACATACTAATTTATAAGAAAATATAGTTACAGGATGTTATTTCTAAGCATCATATTCAGCCAGAGAATATTTATAATATGGATAAGAAGGGGTTTCTCATAGGCAAGTCAAGTAGTATTAAAGTAATTTGTTAATGGGGAAAAAAGCGAAATTTCAAAGTGCAAGATGGCAACCATGAACATATTACAGTGATTGAGACTATTTCAGCTGGAGGAATATTTCTACCTCCTCATATTATATATAAAGGTGCTGCACAGTACAAAGGTTGGCAAGGTGATGGCCGGCCCCCTTCTGAGATCGTTGGTGTAGTTTTTATTCTATGTTTCGGTTGGGTTTTCTTTCTCATGGGTCTCCTTGTTTGTCTTTTCTTTCGCTTTGTATTGATTAGACGTTTCACTCCTTGTTGTGCTGCTTAGGCAGGGTTTTTGATTTTTGGGGTTGGAGGTTACAGCAAGTGGTTTTCCTGTTGTTTCTTGCTCGTTGGGTTTTGGGGATTTGCTTTGTCGTCCGGTTAGCTGGCTTTGTATTTTTCTCTTGTGCACGGGATCGTGCGGTTGTGCCCACACCAGAGGGTCTTGGGATGATGGCTTTTTCCACTGGCACCGGGTTGGATTGTGGGGCTTTTTTCTGCCATAGCTTACGCTGTATGTAGTTTTCGGGCCTCCGTAGTTATAACCAAATATACTTGAAAAAGAAGAAAAAAAAGAAAAAAAAAAGAAAGTACAAGGGTTGGCATGCTTTGGTTGAAGCCGGTGATAAGGCTTATTTTAATTTCTCTAATACAGGATGGTCTAATCAAAAAATTGGACTTGCCTATACGCAAAATAATTTTGAACCAAATACAATGAAAAGGTAAGCTGAAAATATAACCACTCTTGAAAAATACTACATAGTGGATAGACTAACAAAACAAAATTATACGAATAGAGCAAATGGTCAAATGAGACTATTAATTCTAGATGGTCATGCCTCACATGTTACAAGGGAGTTTTTCGACCATTGTTTATTGCACAATATCATACCTTTATGTCTTCCTCCACACTTTACTCACCTTTTACAACAGCTTGATGTTGGATTATTTGGTCACTTGAAACAATACTACTCTCGGCTCTTAGATGATTGGCTTAAGCACAACTTACATGGAATTAATAAAGGCACATTCTACCCGTATGATATATCCAAATATAGTATTAGGAAAAGATACTAGATAATAGATAGAGTGTTGATTCAAGTATGGGAAATGACTTATACATAGAAAAATGTTCTTGCTTTCTTTGAGGCTACTGGAATTTCTCCGCTCAATGCCCGCTGAGTCCTAGCCCAACATCCCCGCAAAGTCAATACTACACTCACCAGCCCAAAGCGTCCTACAACTACTTCTTCATTAGCACCAAATGCCCCATATCATGGGAAGACTATTGTTATTCATACCCGTTGAGCTATTGCACTTGTCAATAAAGCTTCTCCTACCAGCAAGAAACAAATAAAAATGTTTGAAAAGCTTGCAAAATCAGCTGAAAGTTCAACAGCAGAGAATGTAATTCTTAAGCAAGAAATACGTCACCTCAAAGCTCAGGCTGTCTTCCAAAGTCTCGCCATGAAGGTGAAAAGCAGGAAGGTACTTACGAAAGCGGTAGCAATATCTGCGGAAGATATTATCAAACTTCGTGATGAGAGCAACCAGAAAGAACAGGCAATTGCTAAGCGGAAGGAAAGGGCAATGGCAAAAAAAGAAAAGGAAAAACCAGTGAGAAATCAGCCAAGCAGAACAAGAAGGAAGATATTCTTCTTGCTCCGCTTGAATCTGAGAGCGAGGAGGATGGTTGGGGGTCCGAGTCTTGGGGCCAGGATGGTGATGGTCATGAGACAAGGTCTCAGATTGTTACTATCTAAGGGAAACAGGTAGCCGTTCTGGCTGAAAGATTAGCAAGTTTAAATCTAATAAATAAGGAAGGAACTCAGAAGGCCAAGGGCGAAAAGCATGGAGGATCACAGACATGGAGAAACTAGATTCTCTTTGCTCCTGTTTTTCTTTATTTTTATCATACCAATTGATCGCTTTCCCGGTGTGATTGCTAAGTGGGTGAAACACGTGATTGCTTTATCAATTACAACATGTTGAGATATTCTTGATTCATACTAGGAGAGATATAATTGCAAGTTTGAATTATTTAAGGATCTTGAATGACCTTTATCTAATTCTAGAATGATACATAACGTATTGTACCTAGTTATGGGTCACCCGCTAGTAATGGGTTACTATTTTGATGTTCTGAAAAGTATGAAAATTGACAACCACCAACTCACCATTGCTCTCAAGAGGCTAATATTTAGTAGTTTAAAAGTCTTGCATTTGGTAATAATGTATGTATAAAATAAATTAGAAAATGCAATAAATTGCACTGTTGAAACCCAAAAGTGATAATCTATGATTCAATCATTATTTGTTAGATAAACAGGACTTGCAATGGGTTTCTACCTACTTTTTACATATACCAAGTATTAGAAATAGGTTCTAGATAGACTACAGGTATTATAAATAGAAATTTCCATGTACAAAATGTGAGCTATTTATTTGAAAATAAGGCAACTTGAGATACTTGATACTTATAAAATAATTGAACTTATTGATGATTATCTCAATATCCTGTTGCTTTTAAGATACCAAGCTCAGTATACTATTGCAATGATATCCTGTCCTTCACATTGAGGTATTAGAATATGGTTTGAACTCTTGCTGCTTCCCTGGTTTCCTTTTCTATACTGCATATTCTTAAGTGTATATAATTGTTTTCTCATACTATTTTTCTTACCTATACCCAATTCATATATTAAATATCTGCCTTCCTATGTCTTATAGGTATCTGCAATACTTAGCTTACTATAACTAAGCTCTCAACCTTTTATTACATTTAGAATACCCTAAAAGGTAGTTCCTCTATATATAGTTCGTAAAATTGATATTCAATTTCAACAATTATCAGTAAGTTCAGATACCTTTATTGTAGATTTCGTTGGGTAATTCTTGGAGTCATCCTGGCTCTTGAGGCCTTGTATTTACTTGAATTCCTTATGGAATCATCTTATATTGCTTAATATAAACTTTATGTAAACTAGCACATCTGACTACTTTTAAGTGATCAATACGACTCTCTCTTCGTTTTAGATACATTATAGAGCAGGTTTACAAAAAGAAATTATGTCAAGAATACAAAATTAAGACAGGATACAGATACAGACTTCAAGAAATATATATCTATTATAAATAGAAATTTTTGTAAGTAGTTCTATGAATATAAAAGAGATAAAGACCTCCTAGTCTTGCTAATATCTTGTGAGCATGGTTGTAGATTAAGAGAAACTAATATCCTATAGATTTGCTTCTTAGAAGCATGAAAAACAACAAAAATCTACTTTTGTGTAGACAAAATAGTACTAAAGAAAATACAACCAAGAAAGTAGCAAGAGTTCCAACCATATTCTAGTAATACCTCAATATGAAGGACAGGATATCAATGCAATAGTATACTGAGCTTGGTATCTTAAAAGCAACAGGATATTGAGATAATCATCAATAAGTTCAATTATTTTATAAGTATCAAGTATCTCAAGTTGCCTTATTTTCAAATAAATGGCTCACATTTTGTACATGGAAATTTCTATTTATAATACCTGGAGTCTATCTAGAACCTATTTCTAATACTTGGTATATGTAAAAAGTAGCTAGAAACCCATTGCAAGTCCTATTTATCTAACAAATAATGATTGAATCATAGATTATCACTTTTGGGTTTCAACAGTGCAATTTATTGCATTTTCTAATTTATTTTATACATACATTATTACCAAATGCAAGACTTTTAAACTACTAAATATTAGCCTCTTGAGAGCAATGGTGAGTTGGTGGTTGTCAATTTTCATACTTTTCAGAACATCAAAATAGTCACCCATTACTAGGGGGTGACCCATAACTAGGTACAATATATTAGAAGGTATGTCTTTCTTCTAGAGTAACTTGAAAACTTTCTATAATGTTTTCTGTTGATCTAGTTGTCCTCTTACTGAATTTTAATTCAAACAAAGTGATCTGTTAAATTTACACTCCTTTTTCATTTCTCTTTCTAGTTGTTTAATTTAAAATAATATTAAACATTGCCAGCCACAATTCTTAAATTTCTGGATTTCAATTCTTTTATTCATAATTTTGCTAATTTGTTATATGATTGGCAGTTTTTACAAAAATTTCTACTTCAAGATTCATAATTCCTAATTTCTAGTCAAACTCATACTAATTATCTAGAATTCTATATGTGGTTAAATGAAATTTTTCTCAGGCTTGTCAACTATCTTAAAGCAATTTTTATTATTTTATCTACTTATTATTTGATTTAATAATAATAAGCCAATAATGGAGTAGTGAGGAAAATTGGTTGCTATGAAGGGGTATGAAAACTTTACAGATATGAGTGTACCTTTATAATAACCCTTACAGTTGCATCTCGCCCTTCTGGGTATGTGGCCGGTCAAATGTAGGAGTCATGCAAAACAAGTTTGACAGGTGGCAACAGCAAGCTCAACAACAAGAAGGCAAAGATTTGGCAATCAATATTAACTAATACTAGAGGTTATATCTGATTGTACAAAATCGTAAGGGCAGAGGATTCTTGAATCATTATGACAAGGTTTGAAAAGTAGATCCTGAGAGTGAGAATCATTTGAAATTGGAGGGTTTATAGTTTGTTACATGCCCTATATTAATAGAAAAGAATGAAAATCATACTTGTTGGCTTGCTTAACATGAGAAAATTCAGGGCAGTTATATAAGGGAAGTAAGAGAAATTATTTAAACTTGTTATATAGAGAAAAGAATAATAATGAGCTTAAGAAAGAGGCTCTTAGTTGAAAGAAAATTAAAAATTGAAATAGTTAAAAATTAATAAACTAGGTAGGTGTTTGGCTACATCAGCAAAATGCATACAGCCCTCCTGGTCCACCAAGGGGGGTTATAGTCCCCATGGTGCACCCTGGTGTCCCGTGGTCCACCGTGGTACACATTTTCGGTAAAATTTTCGGATTTTTGGATCAGGGCGGATCAGAGTGGACCAGGAGGACCACGGGGACCAAAACCCCCCGTGGTGGACCAGGAGCGTTCAGGACCTCCGTGGATGCCCCTCCGACATTTTCCTGATGTACATGATTATGATCTGAAATCATGATTTGAGATCACGTCTTGGCAGCTTTAACTTCAGTTATGACTACTATTGATCGTATTGCAGATAAGATTTTCTAGTAATAGCTCAAATTATAGTTGACAAGACGTGATCTCAAATCAGAATTAGGGGCAGGCCAAAAACCCTCCAAATGTCCCATTAGTTAAAAGATAGATATTATAGTAAACTCTACTATTGAAATGAGAGACAATTATGTTAAAGGACAAAATATAGATACTGTATTTTTACCAATAAATAAGAATTTAATTATAATAAAATATAATGGCTTGGTTACTAGGATGTAATTAAAGAAAAACATTAGGAAAACCATTTAGTAATAACAATTTAGATAAAAAGTAAACTAGAATAAGAAAAATAGAAATAATAATATTATAGTGGTCACAAACCTGACTAAGTGAGGATATGAGTTCACATAACTCATGGTTAATAGTTATAGGTTTGTGATTGGCTTTTACATAACTCACACTTGTGATATGATAGTTATGATGGTTTTGAATAATTGTTTTATATGACGTAAAATTGTAGTTAAATGATGTTATGACTTTGGCAGATAACTAATATAATGAGTAATAAGTTTCATTCTGTGACATAGGTTCTGCTTATAGGACTGGTTATTTGGATAATGATTGGTTAAGATATGTTGTACAGTTGACTAATGGAGGTTAGCTGGCGGTTGTCATGTCATGACTTACTACCAGTTATCAGATTCTGTGACTCAAGAGTACATGTCACCAAGGCTAGGTTTGTGGGAGGAACTTCTATATAAGTGGGCTGTAAGCAGCCAAGCAGTTCACGAGATCCCTCTTCCTCCCGAGGGAGCTCTTGTTGGACCCGTCCTCCCCCCTGTGGGGCTCGGCCTCACTCCTTAAGGGACTCGCTAACTTTATTCTCGCCACGGCCACAGGCTTTCCGCCAGATATGCCTCCCTACCCAGTTGTTCCACCCGCGGTAACCCCAGTTGCCACCCCCCCAGCCCCGACCCCCCAAGGCCGGTGCTCTCCCCGTTTTCTGACAGCCAACCTCCTGGAAGGCATCTCCGCTACAAGGACCCGAGCGCTAATGATTTGTAACGCCCCCGCACATGCTTAACTCGAGATAGGTAGCTTGGTTTTATTTGTTTTGGGTTACTTTACGTTAGTTAGGCCTAGTGTATTGCCAGGTTGTTATACTTTGTTTTTGTTGTGATTTTCAGATGCGCTTATATTCGGGCGCGTTGGAGGAATAGTTTTTTGTTTTTTGGTTTTGTTTTTGATTGATTTTGTTGTGTGTTTGTGGGTTTTGTTTTGGCCATATCTGACGATGCATGTCATTTCTTGTACCTTAAAACAAAGAATATATGAGATAAAAAAAAAAAAAAAAAAAAAAAAAAAAAAAAAAGAAAAAAAAAGCAGCCAAGCAGTTCACGAATCATCTCCTCTACACCTCTGGCGATTGAAATCTCAACACAATGGGAATCATCGTCAACCACCCATTTCCCTCTCTTTTCTTCTGATAGTCTAGTTGTCTAGAAGGGTGACACTACAACCCCATCTCCCCAATGTATTTCTTCTGATAGCAGTACTCTAGAGCAGTCTTTGTCTAGTAGGTTCATGGTTGCTCCTCTCTCCTTTCCCGCTTTCACCTGGCTGCCCTCACTTAGCGTTTGCATACTGTCAGCAACACCTTTCTTGTCAATAGCCTTCTGCAGTTACGAGCTATCGGTGAAGTAGTGGCCCTTGTAGTTCTATTCACAGGCATTGCACTATCTACTGGAAATTCAGCTCAGTACGGTTGGCATGGTCGAAAATCAGTGATCTTGCTTCTGTCGGTCGGTCTCATACTTCTTGATTGGGTCTACCCCTCCACCCTCCTCCTCTTTCACTCCGGCCACCCTCCGCCTTGTGGTTTTGTACAGTTGCTCTGTTACAGCTACAATCCACTTCTTAGCTGGTAACCTACAACTAGATGGTTCCACTCATCTCCCTTGAGTCTCCATTCCACAGATCTTCTTTCTGAAGTGCAACTGCTTAGCCCTTGCTTTAGGTTTGTGTTCTTGCTGATCCGCAAGCCTTGAGATCGGTCATGGCTGAGTATATGGTAGTGAAACTTGCTGGTTGTATAGGGTTCATAACTACCACCTCTGCTCTAGGAACATGCATTCCTCCAGGTCTGGTCTTCTGATCGGCTCTTAGGGTATTTCCTTGTACCACACCTCTCGGCCACCCTGGCATGATAATATGGAACTCCTGCTGGGTGTTTCTCAACCCTTGTTGCTGGACACTATAGTCCAGGTACACTTACCCCTTGTAGATGCTCCAGGCCGGTGGCATAGCCTAAGGTTTAGTATTGGGGTTTACTTTCTAGCTGAGCTAGAAGTTTTCATTTGTTGGTTCATAGACTTGTCAGTAGCTTTGTGGCTTTCTCTTTTTGGGTAGCATACTCGCATATCTGGAAATTCTTGGTTCAATGTTTTCTGAACTATTGTTTCCTTTGTAGTTTCTACCTATAGTACTGGGCTTTGTTTTCCACTACTACTCAAAGTGGGTATGTTGTCAGGCAGGGACATAGAGTTTCAGTAGAGAACACACAGAATGGAGTGTAGTTGGAGAGTATTAGCTTTCATACTGTAAGGTGTTAGTTTGGTTTCGTATCTAGTTAGTTCTCACTTAGCAAATGAATACAATCTATTACAACAAACAAAAGCTAAAATAGTAACAATAGAGTTAATAATTCAATTCTTACTGCTGAGAGCTGGCTTCTACTAATATGTGTCCTTGCCCCTAACTGTCACTGCCTGGCTGCCCTGAGTCTTCTCTGCTGCTCCTCTGTTAATGCCACCACTGCCCATATATGTCACACTTTCTCATCTCTCTTCAGGTACAGCATTTCTGACTCATACTATTTCCTGCCTACTCCGCTCCAACCTAGTGATATGTCGCTCAGCTGGTATACCCCATAACTATCCCCCCTGGTCAGAGCACACTTTCCAGTTGATTTTCTGGGGTACATGATCCTATCTCTTTTAGATACCTTGTATTTTGCTTCTATTTCTGCATTCTGCCATCTTTCATCTGATCTATCTCTCTCGAGCTACCATGCAAAGAGGGCTGCCTACAGGGCTCTCAAGGAACCTATCAGGCTCTTTTCACTCTCCGACCGGGCCTCAGCCTTGCTTCTACCTTCTTCTTACTCAGCCCTGCTACACTTTTCCCCTCACTCATTTATGAGACTTGGAAAGTTTATGGTAGGCCGTTTTCATCAAATAAGGGCTCAGAAGAGCTACCTTGCTGCCAATCCTGATTAGTTTGAATGTGAACCCCCTCTCAACTGTCATCAGCGTACTGATGAGTGGGAGATGTTCAGACATGGTATCCTCTGCTTCACTTCCTTTGCGGATCACAGGATACGCCATTTCTAGGACATGTCTGATATGGGCCTAGAGGGACTACTTTGGTCCTCCCTGCATAGTCATTGATCTCTTACCTTATTCGTAAACACCACGAAAGTTAATACTCCTCCTGATATTAGGTTTCCTCTATACCCCCTCTCCTCTCTCATGGTTTTTCCCTCTACTTCTCTCTTCTCCAATTTCAGTCCATTGCTATAGTCCTCCCCACTACGTCCTGTTTAAGGTTTTCTTCTGTGGAGGAGTTGTTTTGATATTCTTCAGAAGTTTGAATTTCTTGTTTTGGTTGTTTTGGTTGTTATGATTGATTTTCCTCTTTAGTACAGCATGTTAGGCCATGATTGAAATTCTAAGTTGGTTATGTGGAGATTTTAGTGATAGTTCTTCTGTTGTAATTTGTGTTTTGAGATTAAAGTTTGTTTACACTATGGCTAGTACTACCTGCAAGTTCTTAAACTTTACCAGAGTTACAGGAGTATAACGACCCTTGAGAAAGGTAGCTACAAGTGACCACCTTACATGCCCAGTAGGTATTAAGAGTAGGCTAGGATGAGTACTACCTAGAAGCCTACTAGTGAAGTTTAGCATTTGCTTGTCTAAGGGCAAGACAAGGTAACTCAAGTAGCGAAAGTGACCTTGTTAGATAGGGTAACCTTTTGGAGGTATTATTCTACAGACCTTAAGTAAACAATAGGAAGGTTAGATGGGTTCCCGAGGACACCTTACGGGAGTTGCGCAGACATCAAACAGGATTTTACCAATGACAGGGTAGAGTTATCCTACCTTGGAAATCATCTTACCCTACCTTTGGGTCTCAGTTACCCTACCTTGAGATCCTATTACCCTACCTTGATTGGTGGGGCCATACCGGAACTTGGAAACAATATCCCTAAGGAAGCCTGAGATTACATTATACTAGTGCTGCTGGTACCTTATGCATACCGGGCCTTGGTATGGCTACAGAATGAGTCAGGTCCAGTTTGTAACTCGACTCAAGTGACCAACGCCCCCCTCTCGCCCAGATCTTAGGACTCTGCGCATACGGCAAACAAATAGGTAGTTGAGAAACTCAATCGAAATCTGAGAATTGGAGGAGCGCTTACAATACTGTATATGTTGCAGCCATCCGTTCAACTGGAAGCTGTTCGCAGAATATACAGGGGAGGTATGGGCAACCACCCAAAGGGAAGTAGTCTACTTTGGTGCAATTAGAGACCTGATGGATATAGGAAATCTCGTAGTAGCCCGTGGGTAGTAAGAGAGTCCACCAGAATGTCTATCGGGAGTGTCAGGGACAATCAGAATAGCTTCCGGAACTGACCCTATAGTAAGACTGTGCCAACCCTGAGTAGTGTACCTTATTTGAGGCAAATAATTGGACTCTAGAGGCATTAATCTACTTACAGTAAAGATAATAAATATTCGATTGGTTCCTGGTAGTGCCCTGGAAGCCAACAATATACTACATCTCACAGGGGGAGCTGAGTAGTTAATCAAATATAGTGTATGTATACAGTAGAGACAAATAACTACGAAGCTTGTATAAAGACGTTAATGTTGATAGGCCAGTGAGTCTGACTGATATATAGTCCAGACGCTGACAATAGAGTTGGCCACTAGGATGTAATTAGCAAATTGTATTTCAAATCTGAACCCAAACAGCTAGATGCTGATTTCCATTTGTGCCTTGTGGGACTACTGGCCCATCATTCTTTGCTTCTGCTCCCCCTTGTTTGTCTCTGGTGGACCCCTACTTTCTACCAATCCGCCCTGGTTGCTCTCCCTTGTAGACCTGCACACTTTCGTTGCACTCGGATTCTCCCTTGCGTAGACGTTAATCCTTCTAGTATTCGTTACAGGATCTACGGGTCCCCAACAACCCTATGGCCCCGGCCGAATTCCCCGCCCCACCCAGTCAAGGGCCCAGGGCGCCTTTTTTAATTTTGTTACCCGCCCCTCCCCCGGTCTGGCCTCCTGCCCCGTCCATGGCCCTGAATGGCCTCCCGTAAATTATTTTTCCCCGTCTGGGGCCCCATTTTTCTGCAATTCCCCACTGCAGCTTCCAGCTTCCAGCTTCTGTCTTCTCCTATTCTGGTTCAATTGACTGTCAACCTTTAAACTATTCCCTATTTTGCTACTTACTCGTATGTACTCTAGTTTCCATTGATTTCAAGATGGTGATTCTAGATGTTCCAGTGCCATTCTCTATTCATCTAGTATTTACGCTGCCAAAGCAGTTGTGCTAGTCTGAGTCTCTATGGCTAAAATTATATGCCCAGAATCATACGCACAAAATCATATGCCAAGAATCATACCCCCAAACATACGCTATATACGATTAGTTAGTTACTCTGCAGAGTCGATCACAGGGCTCAGGTTAAGGTTAGGGTTGATCGTCTATTCATATGCATCATCAGAGCCCTATAAAATATAGTGTTGCCAGAGTTACATTCATGGAGCAGAAGAGATAAAATACCCAGCCCCCTTCACGAAGGTCATAGAAAATAACTAGATAGAGAACATTTAAAGAGAAGGTCATTCTCGTTGAAAACAAGAGTTAATTGAACAACAGAAAGTAAAGATATTCCCTAGACATGCTTATGCCTCACTACTTGCACTAGGTCCAGCTCCCGACCTGCCACCACCACCCACAGATTGGGTCCGGATCGTACCAGTCCTACCAGTCCCCCTGCTGCTGCCGGTCTGCCGATTGACTCCACTAGTTGTAGTCCAACCATGGGCACCAGACGGCCGAACCGGAGTGCTCGGGGCATTACCACTGCCACCAGTTCCAGACGGCTTTCCTCTACCACTCTGTGAAGTAGTGTCTCTTGCAGCACCTCTAGCAGCACTCCCAGCTGCCTGAGCTGTGCCTCACGTATTGCCTCCTCCAGAGCCATCATTCCCACTTCTACATGCGCAAAAACAATTCTTCCTCCTGTACTATAAACTTATCTTCCTGTCGTAGCTAGTAATGCCATATCCCCCTATACCTCCGATACCTCGTTTAGACCTTGTTCATTCCATGTCTTCTTTTAGCCTCCGTGCGGCTCCTCGCACCTTCCACGCCTGCACACAGAGTCCGCATTTGCCTTGCCCTCACCTCTCCGGCACTAAGCTACTCGCTTTTGCTCTGTCCGCATAATCCTTTTCTCTTTTCCCCGTACCCAATAGCAGGTTGTGCGGCCTATTCCAGACCCTGTTCATGCGGAAAAACCCTTTCCCGACCTGCAACTCCATGCTACGTGTACCAGTTCCTTCTCCCCCTGTTTTTCCGTTATGGACTTCATCGCCCTGTAGACGCTAGCAATGCCCAACTCCCCCCTATGCGTTCACACCATTCCCACCGTTGCTCCACCACTTCTACCTCTTTTTACTTCTTAAATCTTCCTTCCTCGCTCATCCCCTCGCCTATTCCATAATAGTTCCTTTTAGACGTTATTTATCTTTTTTTACTACCTTGTTTACTTATTCTGGCATTCCTCGGCTCTTCATTTTACGAATCATTTTTCCATTTGTTCAAATACTTTCTCGCTTATCCTTCTTCGGCTCATTTTGATCTCTACGCGTCACCTTGATAACACTTTGAATTCTGCTTTCTTATTACAATTCTTACAATCTAATATATTCTATTAAATGTTTCTAAATCTATTTTATTATTTACAAACCAATGCATATTCCCTCCCCCTGCACACTCTGGAACTAGATGCGCCATTCCCATGATACGTTTAATGCTTACCACAATTTGTGCAGTTCCTTCAGGCCTCCTCGCAGTCCCCAAAGTGATGGTAACCAGTCCGTTAAGATTGTTTAGCTTTCCCGAATTCTCCACGTAAAGTCTTTCTACCAGTACAAGCCTGTCAACTGAGCCTGTACTCAGCTCACGAACCTTGCAAATTGATACCAAACATGCCGGATAAAGTCATCCTAGTGCTCCATAGATATCCTCATTACCAGAATCCACCCATACCCAATCATTCCTACTGAATCCCGTCGATTTCCACAGCTGCTTGCCGGTGCAACGGAGAAGGTGCCATGTAACCTCTCTAGGGTCCTGAAAGTTCCTTACCAGAACTCTTAAAAGACGGGATATTTGAATCTGGAACTTCTCAATCAAATCTTCATTGAAAACATTTACTCAGGTCGATTTCCTCCGATAATAGTCTACTAAGAGCCTGGGCAAATGTTTCAACCTTTAGTCAAACTGCGCAAATGTTTTAATAATTAGTCTGTACACATGAGGTTGCTTAACTGAGGATCCGATCTGTCGTTTGTTCTTTTTACTCTCGGGTTCGTCACTTTGAGGATGAATATTGTCGGCGTTGACATTCATTTCCTGAATTTTGAAGTTATCAAGTCTCGTATAAGTTCATAGTATCTGATAGCTGGTGTCATTCTTATTCGACCGTCTTTAGCCTTCTTTGATCATTGTCTTGTGACTGGTCTCTCCGGACTCGGTTGAATACATTTGAATATTTCCAAACTGTCGTATATGGTTTGCAAAATGACTTAGGAGATGAATCTTGACAAAGTTGAAATCAACCTCTTCATCATATATATCAGCCACCACCCCTTCTAACTCTTGACGCTGTTCGTCCACAATACGACGTCTTTGAGTCACTGAGCGACCCTGAAGCCTATGTTGCTTGAGCGTCTCATTGTTGGTACCCCGTATCCTTGTAGTTACTTCCCGTACCTTTCGCGCTGTTGACATATCCTTCCAATACTCCTTAAAGACATCTTTGTGATTGTGGAAAGCTTTAAGATACTGCTCAAGATATAGAATCGTCTCGCCAGTATGACTTTGGTATTGTGCCATTAGTGTGAAGTCGACAATCGATCGAACACAAGTCAAAGCTTTAGTGAAAATAAGACATTCAGCGGCATTTGGACGACATAGCGCAGCAGCCAAACAGGGTAAAATAACCCTAACAAGATTTCTCATCTCTTTTCCTGTCCACTGTGAAACTCTACTGTACTCTTTATTTGGCAGAGAATAGCCGGGATAAGCTGGCAAACTCTTCCAAACACTGTCAAAAGCCTGCAGCCTCTTGCACTTCTTGAGAAATCCAATAATCCACTTCCTGAGATGAGTCTCAAATATTCCTAGGTAGACAACATGCAGGATATCCAGTTTTGGTAAGTAGGGCTGCTGAATCGCTGGAAGTCCCCAAAAGATGCTTGGAAGCAACTTAAACCCACGATTAATCAGATCTTCACCAGCATCCGTGTTGTCATTGGAGTATTCAGCAAAAAGTGCTTGGTATTTTTTGTGATCGCGTATGGCTGCACAACGTCCAGTATAGGACCCTAACTGATCTACCAGAGTCTCGCAAACTACACACAGATTTTGCTGAATTCCATATAATGTAACATTTTTCCAAATGATCGGCAATCCAGGCAGCAAGACTTGGAAAACAATGTCGAACCTTGCCATCGGCGCATTCAATCTCCATTCTGGCTTCTGCAATCTCGTCCAAAGGAGCAAAAATGGCTTCCATAAGCTCACAAAGGAATTCATTATTCACTTGTCGCTGCCTTGAATCATTAGATGCTACTCCGAGCATCTTGGATGGAACGGGTAAAAGTGCCAATAGGACGGTCGCATGCTTAAAAGATTTGTTTCGGGTTTTCGATAAGATATTGCCAATAGTTAGGTATACCGGCCAGGCATTCTTATCTCCGGAGAAGTTTGTTAAGAACGTAACGTTGGAGGGACATATGACCGGTACAAGTGTTGCTCCTTCGGGTAAGCTATCCTTTACAACTTGTTAATCCTTGCTTGACTATAGTGTATTAAAGCCTTAGAACGTACTATTATAACCTACCTGAGTCTCCCACCAGCAATCCCCCGTATGCATCTCTGAATAAACTCTCGCTGGAGGTGTTTCGCTCTTCCAATCCTTTACTGGGGCATAAACAATATCTTGAGCGAAACATTTTTGACTCAGCAGATATTGTGCACAATGGACAGGATTCTGGTAAAAATATCTCTGTGCTGATGCAGCTACGTCTAACTCGTCCGTGTCCTCAATGTCCTGTTCTTGGTTAACTTGAATCAAGTATTTATTAGAATAGATATGCTTACCAACTTGGTGAATGATACCAAACCCTGTCTCCAACTTTTCATTCCCAAGCCTGATTCCAGTTCATCAACAGCACCAAGAAGATGATATGCAGATTTAATTCTTCTGTTCTCGGACCCCAATCCATTCTTAAAATACCTCTCCATATGCTCCTTTGGTACCTTTGATTCAATTAACCACTGAGCAAGCTCAAAGTCTATCTTGTTTTGGAAGGGTGCCCATAACTTGTCTTCGGCTCTTTGATGCTATACAACGTCTCGGAGAACTCTTCCAGCAGTGTGGTGATTTGTTGGTAACCGTGATTCAACAAAGTTCGTAAGAAAATCTTCTCTATCAGAGAGGATAAGACTCTCAACGTCAGAATCGGCCACTGTGTGGTCTGATTGTAGTTGGTATTCTGCACCTTGGATCTTGATGAATTATATGGTACATGTGTTTCGTTCGCTTCTAGAAAAGAATATGAAGGCTGTACTTCGTCTTCAATCGTTTGTTGTACAACCTGAAGAGACCGTACAAAGTCCGAGTGCTCCTTCTCGATGTGGTTTCCGTACCATGTACTTGACTTGTACCTTCTACTGCAGTATTGGCATTGTGGCTCCTGTACCATTCTGTACCATTCTGTACCATTCTGTACCATTCTGTACCATTCTGTACCATTCTGTACCATTCTGTACCATTCTGTACCATTCTGTACCATTCTGTACCATTCTGTACCATTCTGTACCATTCTGTACT